>LPNX010904049.1:110609-181934 GCA_001517045.1 Pseudotsuga menziesii | reverse complement strand
AAGAAACTGTTGTGCAGATTGATTATTCAGATATTTTGATGCAGGAGCCAAATGTACTTGAAAACCCTAGTGAGGAAGAAAGCCTACAAGGAAGAATTCAAATATATGAACAGCAGGTGAAGCAGCTTCAGGAGACCAATGGCAATCTGCTCAAGGTCAACAAGAGGCAGATGGATGAATTGCTGGATGTACATCAGCATTTTTTACAGTTATCTGAAGTATCTAGAGAGGTGTTGAAAGGAAAACTAGCTACTGACAGGTACATCATGGAGCTAGAGAAAACTGTGGAGCAGCTGCAGCAAGAAAATGAAGCTTTGCACCAGAAGATAAGCAGGCTAGAAGAAAAGCATGGAAGAGCTAGAAAAAGGACTCAAAGGCTTGATGGCATTGATTTGCTTGTAAAAGCATCAAAGAAGTTATGAATCAGTTTTTAGTTAATGATTAGTTTTGATAAACAATTTTGTTAAGCCTTGCTATTTTTAGCAAGTATGTAATTTTGTAAAAAAATCACTTTTTACCTTACTTACTTTAGGGGTTCGATGGAAGTAATTTAGAGGGTAAAACCTAACTGTTTTTTGGAGGAGGATAGCTATTTAGGAGAGTTTGAAAGACATTGTAAAGGTTCTAATTTTTCTGGAGCATCAGGAGGTCTGTGGACTATCATACTTTCAGGCTTATTCAAAGATAAGTGTTGTGACTCTCTTGTACATTTACTGATAAAACTATGGATATATGACTCTTTACCCTACTTTCTGTCTGTGTTGGCTTTACTGTGAGTTTGTTTAGCTTCTTAATTGACATTTTCAGTGCTGATTAATGTGTGTTTTCTAGCAGTTCTTGTCCATTCTGTGTAAACCTCAATACAGGCTTTTTGTTAGACTTTT
Source organism: Pseudotsuga menziesii (assembly GCA_001517045.1). NCBI lineage: Eukaryota > Viridiplantae > Streptophyta > Pinopsida > Pinales > Pinaceae > Pseudotsuga > Pseudotsuga menziesii. The sequence continues at coordinate 181,050 of LPNX010904049.1, read as the reverse complement.
ATGATATATATGCATCTTTATCAGTGATTGTGTTTGATTCAGTTGTTGCTTATCTGATGAATGTATTCCCTATATGCTCTTGATGTTTATGACCAAAATATTTAAAACAAAAACCCTAAACCCTAGTTTGAATTGAATTTACTCTTGAGATTGTGTTAGCATGTTTCCTTAGCCTTAGAAATAGTTTCTAACACAAACACCCCCAATTAAAAACAACATCTTTCTTAATCATTTTCTGCAAAGGACGTACGATCTCAGAAAAACTGGGAATGAATCTCCTTACAAAATTTATTTTGCCAAGAAATGATTGCATTGCCTTCTTGCTAGAAGGATAAGTTATCTTTGAAATGGATTGGGTTCTTTCAGGATCAATCATGATTCCGTGCTTAGAAACCACGCAACCTAATAAGATACCTTCTGAAACAGCAAATATTGTCTTTTTAGGATTTAAGGATATTCCAAATTTTCTGCATCGTTCAAATACTTTTCTAAGATGATTAAGATGATCGGGTCGATGTTTAGAATACACAGTAACGTCATCCAAGAAGACAACAACTGAATGATTGATTAGGCCTTTAAAAGCAATATCCATTTCCCGTTGAAAGGTTGCTCCCGCATTGATTAACCCAAAGAGCATCTTGCAGTAGGAATATGTTCCCCATTGGGTTCTAAAAGCAGTTTTCAATTGATCATTTGGGGAAACCAATATTTGGTTGTACCCTGAGAAACCATCCAAAAGTGATAGTATCTCCGCCTCAGACACTTTTTGAAGAATTTGTTCCATGGGAGGAACTGCATAATTATCCTTTTCAGAAGCTTTATTTAGATTTCTAAAATCTACGCATAATCTAATATTCTCGTTTTTCTTCCTAACTGGAACTAAGTTTGCCACCCATTGAGTATGCCTGATGGGAAAAATGATCTTGGCAGTTAACAATTTATTCAGTTCCTTTTTTATTGTTGGTTCTAATGACGGGTGATATTTTCTTAACTTCTGTTGAAAAGGTTTTGACACCTGTTTAATTGGAATTATATGTTGCATGACTTGTGTGTTGAAGGTTTTCAAATCCTCATATGTCCAAGCAAAGACATATTTAAAATCCTTAAACAATTTTATAAAAGTTGTTTTTTCTACAGGATTGCAATCTATTCCAAGGTTTATAGTTTGGGGATTTAGTTCTGTTCCTAAATTGATGGTTTCATATCTCATTCGAGAGCTGTTTGTTTTACAAATAGGAACAGACCTAAACTTATCCTGTAAATCAAAGAACTTTTCTAATCTTAGTACTGAATTAGGGACTGGTTTTACCTATTCAAGAGCTTTTTCAACTGAACAAAAAGCATTTATTACCGAAAAATCTCACAGATTTTCATCATGAGTGACTTCGTCAATTGATGCATCTTTATAAGTATATTCGTTGTTTATAAAATTCAGTACATGTACATCATCGTCAAATACACGCTAATAAAAAATATTATCAGGTATGAAGGCCTAAAAGTCAATTCAACAGAAAAGAAATCTGGTGTAAGATTTTCTGAAGGAATTAACTTTGATGCTACGTTTTCCAACAAATTTGCTTCTTGATTTTGACTTCTAGGAACAAAATTTATATTAAAAACATCAAAATGTGAGATAAGGTTCCATACCTCCCGTTGATAACTCTGTAAATGTTCAGATAGGCAGTGAATAAAGTTATGAACCTGTCTGACAATGATCTCGGAGTCTCCGTATACAATTAATTCTTTGATACACAAATCAATTGATTTTTTCAAACCTTGTATTAAAGCCTCACATTCCACTGTATTGTTTGTAGAACTAAACTCCATTCTACAAGCTATACAGGTTTTATTTCCCTGGGGGTCCACCAGTAGGCAGCGAGCTCCTGCTCCTTCTTTTGATTTTGCACCATCAAAATATAAAGTCCAGATAGAACTATACACAATCACTTTACTTTCTATAATATTTACAATATTCAAATTATTCACATCATTGATGGTTTCTTTGAATGAAGAGTTAGTAGAAACAGATGTCACATTACAAATTTCAGATTGCTGTTTATTTTCAGATAAGGCAGAATTTTCAGCTTTGAAATTACCAAATCCTAATTCATACATGTAATTCCCCATAATACAATCTGAAAATAAAACAGGCTCACTAGGATCATGCAATTCTGTGACGGTATGTTTCATATATCTTTCTCTATTTATCTTTATCTGATTTGACTTTCCGTTCTTAGGTAACCACAATGTTGACCAATCAGTGGAAAAGAAACCATTCAGCTGTTGAGACCAATCCCTACTTAAGAACAACCCATATGCATCTGGAATATCAGCAACAACAATATCTATGATTTCATAAACCGAAGGGTTGCAAGCAATTCTGACTAAGACATCTTTAATTTCCCCAACAACCTTTACATTTGTCCTGTCCAATTGAGTTATTTGTGAATTAGATGGAACATATTTTCCATTCAACTTCTTGCATACTGATAAGGGCATCACATTGGAAGATGCTCCGGAGTCTACCATGCAGTTATGAACATTCCTATTGAAAATTTCAAAGGTAAGTAAGAATGGAGGTGTGGTTGATTTAGAATTCTTACCTATCAGTGAAGCTTTATCAGCTGTTTCTTTCCCTTTTTCGGTTGCTGTTGGATCATTATTAGAACTATTTGCAACAACATTTTGTTTTGTATTAGGAAAAATTGAACTTACTGCAAGATTTATAACATGACTACTAGGCATTGGGTAGATTTGAAGAAGATCATACATACTGATGTTTGCATGAGTCTTCTTTAAATCTTCAATGATATCATATTGTAAATCTAATTTAGGAGCATTTTGAACAGTTTGGGTACCTTTGGTTGTTTGAGTTTGCTTTCCGGGTTGAGCTTGTTTATTTGGTTGTGAATTATTGTTGTCATTATTTGTCGTAGAACTTGAAGCACTGGGAGTGTTTGCAAATGCTCTACTACGAGTATTATATGCATGTTGTCTTGTAGGTAGAATTTTAGTCTCATGTTCTTTCACAAGACTATCTCAGAAATGACCGTTAACTTGTTGAGGTTCTTCTGATCCTTCATCATTTTCTGATTCCTCTTCTTCTTCGTTTTCATTTATTTCTTGACTAGAAGGAGCTTCAGACAAAGATAAAACAGCTCGAATTGTATTGAAAATATCTTCATTTGCTTCTATGTCAGGTGGTGTATTCTTATTATTTGTATTAGGGTTCTGTCTAAACTGATTTCTAAAATATCCCCTAGAAGGAGAAGCTTCAGAATTATTTTTCTTTAACCCTACAACTTCATTGGTTAATGTTCGAATAGCATTCTGTAGTTGTTCTATATCGAATGCTTTGTCTTTATCTGAATTGGATTTTCTTTCTTCCTACGAGGAAAAGAATCAAATTTTCCACTTCTCTTTGGTTCATAGGACATAGAATCCTTCTCTACTTTAATGGATCCTCAAAATTTTCTATTAATGTTGTTTTTCCAGCTTTCTTCACAAACATCCCAGAATATTTAGGCAAGGATGACGTATAATTTTCAATAATTATGTCTTCCAGAGGTTGAGAGGCAATTGGGATTTTATTTTTAATGTCAGAAACCTTTGATTGAAATATTTAATTCTTTCTTTAGGCTCCATTTTAATCCTGGATAACTCTAGGGATAATAGGGCAGGTGTTTTATCTTCCCCAAATTTATCTAGAAAGGCTTTATTAAATTCGCCCTAGTTTGTAATAGATCCCTGTACTAATGAAAAATACCAGGTAGAAGCTCTTCCTTCAAAAGTTAGAGGAAACAATCGACAAACTACATCTTCATGTTGAACGTTCAAAGTTTGAACAGCCAATATGAATTTGTTAACATGTACCTTTGCAGGTTCTTTGTCATCTGGGTTAAACTTAGGGAGGAGTTTATCTGAGTGTTTAGGCAAAGGATGCTGTACTCCAGGGACTGCTACAGCAACTGTCCTTAGCCAAGGGAGTTGTGGATTGGGTGGATTAGGTGGAGGATTGCCTCCTCCTCCCACAGGTACATTTCCTGCCATTGGAATTCCTTTAGAACTTTAGGAACTTCCTGAATTGGAAGGGCTTGGAATATCAGGTGATTCGGGAGGAGAAGGTGGCTAATCAGAACCGCCTCCTACAATTAGTCTTCTAGTAGTATTTGTTTGAGTAATCTGCCTTCGATGTCTTTCAACCTGATGGTGGGGAGTACTACCAGTTATCTCCAAATATTGTGTTACTATGGTCAATTATGGATTATGTCGTTGTTGTCTAGGTAGACCATAATCTATTGGAGAAATACCAAGCTGATTAGCGTATGCTCTGGTAAGAATATGTCTTGATTCTTCTAAGGTTTGAGCACTTTGTGCAGGATTAAAGGGAGAGGTGACAGGATCATGCTCAAGGATATTCCTCACAGTTTCTAAAATTGGTGATCTATTGACTTTTGAGGGTTGTTGGCTGGTTGGAAATGTTTCATTAGTTTCACCTGCCATTACTCATTAGCAGGCCCTCCTTCTAGCGACATTTGTTGGCCTATTTTTCTGAACTAGGCTAATAAGGAGGTTTTGTCCACACAATCAGCTTAACGCAGCGTCCGGTGTGTTTGTATTAACAAAACCTCGCAGGTTGTAGTCCTGCTACCATCTAATTTTTCTTTTAAGGAGAAATTAAAATCAGCAAAATCTAACCTATTCTAATGCTATTTCTATTTTATTAAATCCTAAAAACTATTAATTTGCCTAAATGAATCCTATAATTAGTTTCAACTATCTAAACTGTCTTATGGTTGCTTTCTTAAGGAAAGACTCCAAGTTTTGAAGAGTTTTTCTGAATATAAAGACTTGTCGAAAGTATGATAAAATTATACTAATCGATTTAACAGCTATTAATTGGAATATACTAAACTAAAACTTAATCAACACTATTCTATATGTCCTATCTCAACTGATATCATTTCTAAAGACTAGATTAATTATTAATCAATATAAGATAAATAGAAAGATTAAAAAAACAATTTATATAGAAATATTTAAATTATGAATAATAAGTCACTCTATTATATGACAATAGAATCGAAGAAACAACTGACAATATACAATTATTTAAACTTTCTAAAATTAATTAATAATTAATTATCAACACAGCTATTTGAACTTAAAGATAATGTCTACTATAAAATCACTGTCAACATACAAATGATATTTTTAACAGACAGAAGAGTATATCATTATATCTTAAGTTTATAGTAAAAATACTAATAAACATAATCATAACGATATATTTGTTCAAAATGCAATATCAAACTGATAAAGTGTAAATTGTAATTAAACACACATATATCAAAGCATAATGTGTTAATCGTAAGATAGAAGATAAGGTGCACAAGTATATATAATATATCCAAAACAAAAATACCAGTAATGGTATCAGTCTGTAGATGTCCAGTTGTATTCACCTCCAAAGATTCAACTTCAGGAATGAAATAACACTAGCAACGAAATTATACTTCCAGTATGTTTTCTTCCAACACTCTATCCTTTTGTTCATCAAAATTCCTAACTTATATACTACTATGATTCAGTTTTCCCTATTAATGTTACATGCAACATTATAGGGTTCATATAACTAAAAAGAGAATCGAATCTCTTATATTAAACACTGTCACTATAAACAGAAAAACGACTAGCCTGAGTGTTTGCAAATTTCCAGGTACTTGAAAAATTCTTGACCATTGTCAAAACTCTAGCTCTTAACAAACAGCTACATCTCCATGCCAACGTATTAACAACATCCTGAAATTCTGGAAAGGAGTGATGACACACCCACCTGCATTTAACAAATGAGGTATCTTATTAAAGCTGTTTACAAAATAAAACAGAATAAACTAAGATTTTAATGCATGCCTATAAAATCTGTGATTTTATAGGCATGTTAAAAAAAATATTTCATTACCTTTTTGACAGCAATACGATCCAAGCTAAAGGAAAATGAGAATAACCATCATGTATTACTTTGAAGAGCGATTACTCTTCGTGCTTCAGTCAATTTGGCCTTTAACCTGATAATCTTTATGTTTTGTTTCTCAATTCTTTCAAGTAGGTGCTGGTTTGTACTTATTATTGACCTCTTCGCTTTTTTATACTGGTCTTTTTTAGTACTTACCTCTTTCCATCTTCTGATCCAATCCAGCAACTCTTATCTAAATGTTCTATTTTCCTCTTCTAACAATGTTGTATTGGATAGGCAATGCTTAAGTTTACCCTTCAACTCTATGATTTTAGTCTGGTATGCATTATCTAGTACATTCTACATAGTTTATTTTTCATTGGCTACCTGAGGCGAAATAGGGCTGTCAATATGTTGACTAGATGATGGTTCAGGGTCTGTAATACCTGTGTCTATACCTGGTTGAGTAACCTCAGCCTTGCCTGATTTTACATCATTACCCTTTACGAAAGAAGAATTATTTTCATGAAAAGTATCAGGGATAGATGACGGGATGTCATCTTCAATATGGACGACTCCAGGTTGAGAAGCCTATTGATGAGAAATAGGAATTGAAACTGAAGGTTTCATACTCCTAGTAACCCTCCTCGAGAACAATAGATTTTCTGAATCAAACCCTCCCTTGTCACAGCAAATTAGGGAAAGACAATATAATCTACGCATGGACTCCCTGTTGTGTTCATAAGGTTTATTTGATTTAGATACAACATTATCAGTTTTTCTTTTGGTTAATATTTCTTTTGTTTCTGCAAGGATGCTATGACCTTTACCAGATAAAGGTTGTTTCAGGACTGCTTTAGAGCCACAAGGGACTGCATTACCGTAATCATCTTTACTAATCCCATCGTTGATGGGTATACTGACTTCCCCGAACCCTTTTACCTCTGATAAAGTTTCAAAAGTATTATTAACCTCAGAATTTATGGCTTTTCGTTTCTTACAAATTCGTGGGGAGGGATTCGGCTAGTACTGCGTCAGCCCCAACTGACAGTCGGTTAAAAAACTATCCCATGACTTGCCATTTACAGACAACTGATGTTGCACTATGATTTTGATTAACCCGTGGTGGAAAAGACTTCTATCAGGGTTACTAAAACTTCTAACTGCCTGTGACATCTTCTTCAAGCTTTTCCATAAATAGAATAGTAAATTGAGCTTAAAACCCTGTAGTGCTAATAGCAATCTTAAATGGTAAAGGTGTAAATGGGAGAAAATTCCATCACAGGACACGTACCTTACCAAGATTTCATAGTAGGCTCTCCATTCGGGCTTCAAGAATCTGACAGGGACACCTATCTTCAGCTTAGTATCATCCGGCAAGGGAAACAACAGAGATAAACACCTCTTCTTATTAACCTTGCTACCCTTAAACCAGCATTCTCCAACTTGTGGAAGATGTGTCGCTTCGGCAATTTTATCTTCACTAACAACGAACTCAAAACCCCCCATCTTCACAATGTCATCCTTTAAATTCATGGCAAATAGCTTAGTCACCTCTGCATGATGACCATCGAAACTCTTAAAGAATTTCCCCCACCCAATTTTCTCAAAACTTAGAGCTACCTCCTTGTTGGCTTCTATGAGTTCAAAACCAGATATTTCATAACGGTTCAGAGGAGCCATAGTTTCTTCCACACTCTACTGGCTTCGAACTGAAATGAACGGAGAAGTGAACAAGGAGGGAATAGGTACCCAAATGCATGACATGATGTGAAGACTTCGCATGCTTTGGATCTAACGGATATGAGATCTCTGATCATGGTCATTTTAGCCGAGCCTTAGCAATGATGAGAGCTATAACTTAACGTTATATTATGATATATGCAGGTTTATCCACGATTTAGCCACAACTAGTAGTGACACTCAACCAAATCGTCGTACCAGAGATCTTGTGATTGACAGATCATAATTTCAAACATTAATTACAGATAGTGATCATAATGAATTTGTACATCGAAGTGAATTGGAATGACTATCAGCATTTAACCCTGTCAATACGATGCATTCATATATTTACAGCTGTCAGTTTATCATGAGATACAAGCCACATCTCTGTGCTATCTCAGCAATCTAAATGACAAACGTTATCATTTTGACACATGGCCCTTCGTAAACTCTGTCACCTTAATAGTCTTCTACAGTTTTAGCGTGAAAGGTGGTAGCACTCTATGTGATATAGTGATGAAATCACATATCCTAATGTTAGCATGACAACTAACGAAATGGCTTTTTAACATGACTATCATGTATATACATTAGAATTCATAGATTATAGTTTTGAATTTTTGAAAATCCCATCGTTTAATATTTGAAATTAAATTTGATAGGATATTGAATGATAAAACTACAATATATAAAAATTCTTATATGATAATCATTTATTCACTAATCTAAATATATACAATTTTTACAAAGTGAGGGTAAGTCATTATATATGAAATGTGAACATTAGGGTTAATAAAGTTTTAATTTAATAAGTCACCTAAGTTCTAAGGGTTTAGGACTCATAATATCTTACCCACATCCAGCTCAGAATGTGTTTCATTGATTTCGCTTTGGCATATTATCATATATAATCGTATACATTTATCTTGATGATTGAATTGATTATAGGATCTAATGAAACTGGCTTATTAAACTGACAGCTACTAACTGCCAAATTTACGAACATGTTTTCACCAACTCCTAACATATTATTTTACTTTTCTTAAATTGAGAGTACCTTCAGAATCAAAGATTCTGAAGGAACTCTATTATAATTTTGAGTAAAATATAAAATAGAGCTGATCTTCCTTCATCATAATGGAATATGAAGGGGTTGTTGCTGGATGCCAACATGTCCTCATCGCACTGGTAGGATGGCAAGAACCTACTGAAGCAAAGTTTGCTGTTGTACTAGCGCACATGCCTAGTGCAGCCAGGTACGCATCGCTGTGGGTTTCACAAGATAAAACCCACCAACAGATGACAAACTATGTATTTTCCTTTTATATGATGAGTATCTCGTATGAGATTATAAAAACCCCATGGCTCAGTAATGAGTTGTTATCTCAGTATGATGGAGCGGTCCATTTCAGGGCCGATATGCACCATATTTTTATCCAGGCTTGCGCAGATAAGAAGCATCAATGGTTTAAGTTGCCATATGTAGTGACTAAAGATGACATCCTCGCGATAGTACAGTAGTGGCCGACAGAATGGTTAAAAGATGCAGGAACAAAACCTAAGATTCTTGTCCCTCCTGTCACCAATATGGGCGTAGGCCCCAGTCACACGCAACAACAAGACCCTCCCAAAGACAGTGACGAACAAAATGAGTGACAGCAGACTGAAAGCGACAGGGGAGGAGATGGTGGAAATGAAGATGAAGAAGAAGAAGCAAAAGACTCGGTTAAAACTACCTCAGACCCTAATAGGCAGCATAAGCACAAGACACCGGAAGCAGAGGAAGTAGACAAACCACAGCCCCAAAAGAAAACAAAGGTGTCGAAGGACAAGAATATTGTCGAAGAGGCCGACCTGACAAGTGAGGACCTTGCTCAAGCTCTATCGAAGTCCATAGAAACTCTCACCCAGAAATGGTCAGAATTTGTAGATATGCACCTATAGGCCCTCACCGATGTAGCAAAGCACGTTTGAAGTGGAATAAAACTCTAAAACCCACATGAATTCTGAAAATTGACCACAGTAAAATTGAATATTGATTGATGATTTAATTACAATGATGAGAAAACCTTTTATAGGTAAAAAATACACCGTTTCACTGAAAGGGTGTGATCCTATGTTTTAATTAATACTACATTAATATTAAAATAATTGCTCATAATATTAGATACATAACATTTCCGTCATCTTTTAGAATGATTTGTCCTCAAAGCAAGGGTAATGATGCGTATTGTTGACGAAACTATTATGTCTCCCATGATGCGTCTTCATTTGGAAAATTCTTCCACTTAATGAGATATTCCTTGAGTGTTCTAGAATGGAGTTTTTTTCTCGGATTGCAATGATTGCCCCAGGTTCCCAAATGACCCTTCCTTCTTCATCTAACATAGGAAGTATTGTTTGTACTATTTGATGTTTACCCAACATTTTTTTGAGACATGATACATGGAAGACATTGTGGATACGAATTTTATCAGGTAACTGTAATTTATATGCCACTTGACTAATCTTCTGGATAATCTGGTATGGTCCATAGAACTTTGGGGCCAACTTGTGTTTCCCTCCACTTTTAAGGGATACTTGTTTATAGGGTTGGAGTCTTACAAATACCCAATATCCTACTTCAAATTCTCTTTCGGTTCTACGTTGATCTGCTTGTTGCCTCATGCGATTTTGTGCCATGATTAAGTTATCCTTTAGTAATTCAATTGTTTTTTGGGATTTCTCTAGTTGGTTCCTTACTTCTGGAACATTACTATCGTTCAGAACTAACTCCTTCCAATTTGGAGGTTCATACCCATATAACGCTTGGAAAGGGGTCATTTTTGCGAAGGTGTGGTATTTTGAATTGTACCACCATTCTGCTAAGTGTAACCATTGAGACCAATGGTTTTGTTTATCTGTTACGAAACAACGTAGATATGCTTCTAATCATTTATTTACGACTTCAGTCTGACCATCTGTTTGGGGGGTGGTAACTTGAGCTCATATTGAGTGATGTACCCATTTGTTTAAAGAATTCCCTCCAAAATTTTCCATTAAATTTTGCATCTCTGTCGCTGACGATGACTTTTGGGAAGCCCTGCAATTTGTAGACATTTTTGCAAAATACTTCTGCAATTTGTTTTGCCGTGTCTATTTTTTTAATTGCCATGAAGTGAGCAAATTTGGTTAATCGATCGACCACTACAAGGATCTTGTCCTTTCCTTCTAACGGAGGTAACCCATCGATGAAATCCATTGATATCTCTTCCCATTTATGGTTTGAAATGTGTAGGGGTTGGAGTAATCCCGGGGTTAAAACATTTTAACTTTTGTTTCTCTGGCAATTGTCGCATTCTGCCACATATTGTTGGATATCTTTCTGCATTCCCTTCCAGAAAAATGACCTTCTTACATTATAATAAGATTTGAAGAATCCTACATGTCCGGTGGCTGGTGAATCATGGGATTCTTTTATTACTTTAACCTTGAATTTAGAGTTTGAGTTCAAATAAATCCTCCCCTTATACCAAAGAATATCGTTTTTCCATTCAAACTTGGGGTCACGATTGGAGTTGTTAATTATAGTGCTTGTTTCTGGGTCCTTGGCGTATTCACTTCGTATTTCATTCAGCCATTCTAGAATTGCAACCAAGATGGAGTAAGAGGTAATATCCTCATCTTTTCTAGAGAGTGCATCTGTGACTACATTTTCCTTCCCTTTTTTGTGTATTATTTCCATGTCGAAAGCAGCAATTTTTTCTATCCACTTCTGTTGTTCTGTGGACAATGTTTTCTGTTGAAGTAGGTATTGAAGACTATTATGGTCTGTGCGGATCATGAATTTTCTCCCTAAGAGGTATTGTCGCCACTTTACCAATGCGTGCATAATTGCCAGCATTTCTTTATCATATGTAGACTTCAATTGTTCTCGCTTGTTTAATTTCATGCTCTCAAAAGCTATAGGGTGTTCATCTTGCATTAGTACTGCTCCCAACCCATAACCTGAAGTGTCACATTCTATCACGAATGGTTTTGAGAAGTCTAGGGTAGCTAATACAGGTGTGGAGGACGTAATTCCTTTTAAGGCTTCAAAACATTTTTCCACTTCTTCATTCCAATGGAATGCATTCTTTTTTAGAAGGTTGGATAAGGGTGTGGTTCTATGTGCATAATTCCTAATGAATCTTCTGTAGTATCCCGTTAGCCCAAGGAATCCTCTTAACTTGGAGATGTTAGTAGGGTTGGGCCATTCTGTGATGGATTTGATTTTTTCTGGATCAACCTTGACCCCTTCTTTCGATATTACGTGTCCAAGATAGCTCACTTCTTCTTTAACGAACGTGCATTTGGACATCTTGGCGTAGAATTGATTTTCTTTTAAAATAGAGAGCACATGTTCTAGGTGTGTGAGATGATCCTTCCATGTCTTACTGTATATAAGGATGTCATCGAAAAACACTAATACTGACTTCCTTAGGAATGACTGGAATAGGTTATTCATGGTTGCTTGAAATGTTGTTGGGGCGTTAGTTAGCCCAAAATTCATTACCTTAAATTTGTAATGTCCCTCATGGGTTCGGAAAGCTGTATTCTCCACATCTTCTAGATTTACTCTGATTTGGTAATATCCCGACCTTAAGTATAATTTTGAAAAGTACCTTGCACCATGCAGTTCATCCAACATTTCATCGATAAATGGAATGGGGAATTTGTATTTAATAGTTATTTTGTTTAGTCCTCTGTAATCGATGCATAGCCTAAATGATCCATCCTTCTTTCGTACCAGTACTACTAGTGCAAAATAAGGACTTCGACTTTCTGTAATCACTCCACATTTCAATAAATCATGGATTAATCTTTCAATCTTTGTCTTATGGTGTTGTGGATACCTATAGGGTTTAATATTGACAGGGTTGGATCCTAACTTGATTTCGATGACATGCTCGATCTTCCTTTTTGGTGGTAACTCCATGGGGAGGTCTTCGAATACTTTTTTGTATTTTTGGATTAATCCTTGGATCTCTGGATGATCTTGTTTAACTACTTCTGAAGTTAATACTTCCATCTCCTGGCATTGTACAACATATGCGGGTGCTCCTTTTAGAATTAGCTTCTCCATTTTGTGGGATGACACAATTTGCGTGCGAGGGGGTTAGAACCCATATAATTTGTATCTTTATCCTTGCCATTTAAACTTTATAAAGTGTTCTTGGTGGTTTGCTGAGTAGGTACCTAGTGTTTGCAACCACTGAATTCCTAATACTGCATCAACTCCTCCTAAGGGCACTGCATAAAATTCTGACTCAAGGTTATAGTCTTGTATTTGTAGCTTAACTTTGTGGCATTTCCCTACTTTTTCGATCTTCTTTCCATCTGCTACCATTACTTTCATGTTGGGTACTGGATATATGAAAAGGTTAAGCCTCTTTGCAACACTTACACCAATGAAATTATGGGTGCTTCCTGTGTCGAATATGACTACAACATTGTTATTTTTTATATGCCCTTTTAATTTTAATGTTTGTGGTTGGTGTATTCCTGTTATGGCTGCAATTGATATTTTGGGAGTTTCTTCATCTTCTGAATCTGACAAGGGATTTTCAATGTCACAAGTTTCTTCTATGTCAGATTCATCACTATCTGACTTGTCTTCTTCTTCTACTTCACATTGATATAAGTTCTTGGTGGTCTCTTTTTTTAAACATCTATGTCTTGGGTCCCACTTCTCTCCGCAATACTTACACTTTCCTTATTTCATCCACTGGGCTTCTAAGGTGGTTTTGTTGTCATTCCTCAGATGTGGTGGCTGGTATTTGGTGTCGGTTTTCGTATTTGGAATAGACCTTCTATCTTTGTCATGGTTTTTGTTCCATGCTTTTTTTAATTTTTCTTCAATGATTTTTGCCTTGCGTCTCGCCTTGTCCAAGGTTGATACATTTAGTAGCTCTAGTTCATCTCTTATATAGGGTTTTAGTCTATACACATAAGTCTGAAGGCATTGACTGTTTGTGAGTTCTGGCACACGTGTTGCCAGGGCTTCCCATTCGTCGGTGTATTCATCGACATCGCCTTTTTGCTGCATTCTGATAAGTTTTGCGAAGAAGTCTTTTTATTTTAAGTCTTCAAAACTCTTAAAGAAATCGTTTTTGAATTTTCTCCACTTGCACTTAGTTTCCTGTGTTGTAACCTTCCACCACATGTACCAGTTGTAAGCCCGCTCTTCTAGTTGCATAGAGGCATATTTTATCATTTCCTCGTCAGCTGTGATATTGTGTATGGAAAAAAATTATTCTGTCTTGTTGATCCACACCACACTCTGTTTTGTGTCTCCATTGAATTTTGACAATTCTAACTTGGGTTTCATTTGATATCTATTCCTTTTTGGAGGAGAAAGGGACTGCTCATGATTTGGAGAGAGATCGTGATCGAACTCTTCTTGTGGACTTCCTCTTTTGGGAGGAATTGTCTTATGGTGCCTTGAATTTGAGGATGGTTGGTATTCCTTTGACATATTGCACACTAGTGTAGTAATTTTGTTTTCCAAATGATGCTCGAGTTTGCTTAACCCGGATTCAAACAATACTGTGATGCTTCTTTTTACACCTTCCATCTCCCAACATACTGCTTTGTTGACTTCTTTTTTGAAAGTCTCTGATAATTCGTTTTTGGTTTTGTGTAGTTCTCCTTCGATTTGGTTGAGTCTTGAGTGTAAACCCTCAATATTTTTAGAAACTTGGGCTTGGTTAAGCTCTAATTTCGCCATTCTTTCTTTAATTTCATTCATTTCTGCCATTTTTCTTGTGCAGGGAGGAATTTTGGTTTATTAAGAATGGTGAGATTTAAGGAATAATAATTAATTATTATATAATAAAATATTTATTTTCCCTTAAGTTTTGTAAAATGTGAGTAGATTGGGTGGTTGGGAGGGATGAGTGTTACATTCCCCACCTAAGTTCAAATCTCACTTTCTCTTTACAAGTAATTATTTTGTACTTTATTTTCAAACCCAACCCCACTTATTCAGAAACCATGTGTGGTTTCACTTTCACCCTTTTTTTGTTTTACTTTTTTTTGGGGGGTTACTTTTACCTTTTATTTTTTTAAGGACAAGGTCCTACTTTTTAGGGAAACCCTAGAAGCTTGAATAGTAACCTCACTCTGATACCACTTGAAGCGGACTAAAACTCTAAAACCCACATGAATTCTGGAAATTAACCACAGTAAAATTGAATATTGATTGATGATTTAATTACAACGATGAGAAAACCTTTTATAGGTAAAAAATACACCATTTCACTGAAAGGGTGTGATCCTATGTTTTAATTAATACTACATTAATATTAAAATAATTGCTTATAATATTACATACATAACAACGTTTCAGAGCTGAAGGACTTAGCGGAGAAATCACTGACTGGCGCTTCAGCAAGCAGTGTCCCAGTCGCCGCGCAGCCCGACCTTAGGCAATGGCCGACCAGAGATAAAAAAGGACAAGCATCCAGCGCAACTCTCATATTAATGGATGCAGCATCTCATTCAGAGATGAGTATGCAGGTTGGAATAGATTACACTAAGCTGTCCATGACGGAGCTACATCTCTGTCAGTCAGCAATTATGAAGGAAATCCAGGCACGAGACCAATATTCACACATGCAGTTAGAAAATGTCATAAGTCAGCAACAGGGCTTCGTAGCGTAGCTAGAGGCAGCAAAGTAGAGAAAGAGGGATGCAGAACGTAAGCGGATTACACTGGTACAAATTTTGGATGAAACATGCTGAAGTCTTCTTGACTTCGACATGCAGCGGGTGGAAGAACCAGAACAAAGATTAGTCAGGCTGAAGGAATATGCACAGCAGTCTCACAGTGAGATAGAGAAGCTCAAAATAGAGCATGAGGCTCATATTTTGGAGCTTCAACTCCACATCACCCCGGAGACCCCACCAGAGGTCAAGGAGCAACGCCGAGCAGACATTCAGGCCTCCAAAGCAAAAATCTAGGATATTGTGAGCAGCGCAGCAAAGCTGCTAGAAGATAGTGTTGAGGCCTAGACCACATTACAGGAACATCCAGAAGTCGAACGACTACAAGAAACCATCAGGCAACGACATACAAAGTTGGACGTAGTAAAAGTGGCAATTAAGACTCTACTGCCTATGGAGAAAATGCTGAAGGTAAAGCGAAGCAACGAAGTCCAACAGGAAATTGAGTCGTACAGGGCAAGAGCAACAGAAGTGGAAAATTCTCTGCAGCCACTTATCAGTGAAGATTTCGACTTGAGTATTGCTGTGGAAATCCAACTTAAAGTTCTGAAGGAATATGATGCATTTGCGCAGGAGAAGGCCAGCGAAGCATCAGCCACAGTATTGCAGGAATTGGTCGAAAAGGAGCAAGCAACTGAAAATATTATGCACAGTCTCAACAAGTAGTACACTCTCTTCGCCGACAAACTTCATGGACTAGAAGAACAGCAGAGTGTCCCGGGATGGGACACTGGTGAGTCTTAGGGGCCTGTTGGGGTGCACACCTTAACGGTCCCTAATTTTGGTAACTCCGTGGTTTTGTTGTGGAAGTTGTATGACTCAAAATAGTCTTAGGGGTGTCAAGGTTGATTCAAAGTCCTCTTTTTGTAATAAACCCATGGTTTAAGTCCATGGTTTAAGGTTCGGGGTGCCCATGGTTTAAGCCCATGGTTTTGTAATAAGTGCGTTGTATAAATATGCACTCTTGTAAAGGAGTTAGGTTAGGATTTTTGTGTAAGATGAATTGATGCGAAGATAAGGCTATTTTGTAAGAAAAGGTTAAGTCCCAGCTGTGTGCATGGACGACCTCTGCAGCTGTGTGCGCAGAGGGTTTTTGGGTGATTAAGGAAATCTATAGCTGTGTGCGTAGAGGCCTGTAGCTGTGTGCACGGATTTGAGGACTTGAAGGGATCTACAGTTGAGTGTGCATATCAGAACTGTGGTTTTTGTAGAAAGTTGAATAAAACACAGTTCTGTGGATGTAACCCCTACACTGGGGGTGAACCACGTTATATCTTGTGTCGTGGTTCTATGTGTTGTTTCTGTTGTGTTCTTTCATGCATTAATATTTATATATCTGATAAGTAAAGATCACTGCTAGATAATAACTTCGCTGTGAATTCCCAGTAAAGGGTTGCGCAAGGAACTGTTTGTTTATCTAACTGCGAAGCTAAATAAGTGAATGTTAAGCTCTATGATTTATAGTTATAATCTATTAAAAGATAAAGGTACAGTAATATCCCTCTTCTGCTTGCAGAAATCTAGTTCTGCGGCACCCCATAGCAGTTTCGGGTGAGACTGCAACCTGTTCGCAGGTTGTTGCCGAAAGGGCCAACTCTGAGGGTCTTTTGTTGGTGTGAAGTTAAAGATATAAAACCCAGGTCTTCCCTATAGCCCAACAACATGATACGAATGGCTGAATTGATAACATCTGTTATAAGGATCACTGCATAAAGTTTGAGGTCGTATTGGCATTTGGTTTTGGTTGTAATTGTTTATTACCTATCAATTTAATTGACAGTTGTTGGTTTAATGATGAAATCGTGTCATTGGAATTAAATTCCATAAATGACTGATAGCCATTTCCATTCATGACACTGTACAAGGCTATCATTCCAGACTGGGTATTATCAATGCTTCGATTAACGATCTCTGAATTGAATGACTTGAGATATGAAATTTTAGTTAGAGTTTGAAGTTTTAACATACTATTTTCTGAAGAATTCGGTTAGTCGTGGCTAGTTTATCCATTAATCATAGCGCAAAACACTGGCTGTTGTTCTCATTATTTCAAAATTTGGTTAACATGGCCAAAATTGGGGTTCTCGTTTCTGTCACGTATGAATCAATTGGATATTTGACATTTCGCATAATGCCTTTCACTTGGATACCTATTCCTTCGATTTTCACAACCTCATTTGTTTCAATCCAAAACTAGAGTTGCAGTGAGGAGACAATGCCTCTTCTCAGTCGATTTGAGATTTCAGGGCTTGAGTTGGTGGAAGCTGATGAGAAAGTCCCTATACTATTTGAAAAGATTGGATAGGGTCTGTTTCTCAGATGTTTCAGTGGTCATAATGCAGAAGTTACTAAAACAATTCGCTATGAGCTTGAGGGAGAATGTAGCTCAGATTGGGGATTTTAAATTTATAATTGATGAGGACAAGATTGCAGAAGCAGCAAAGCTTCCTCAAACTAGAGAACATTGGTTTAAAGGAGGAAAGGTCGATAAGAAGAGATGTAGGCCGTTATTGTTACCTTTACCCACCAATGCAAAGTTAAAAATTGGGGTTTTAGTTAGGTTCTTAAAACCAGAATGGTGAGCATTTTATGAAATCCTAGTCAGGTATGTCTCTTGTGACGGCTCTCTCTCTCATCTTCATTATTATCATCTGCATTTACTGTTAGCATTGAAGGGTTGTAAGCTCAATCTTCCTTTTTACTTACTTCAAAGCCTGAATAAAATGGCACATTCAGTACAAAGTACCATAGGAAACCCTGATAGGAGTTTGTTCCACCACAGTCTGATTAAAATTTTAATCCAGCATAAGTTGTCTCTTAGTTGTAGATATTGGGATGAGTTCTTAGTTGAAAATAAACTAGGGTCAACACAGTATTGGCCAAACCCTCCTCCTAAAACTCATAGGAAGTGTAAATCTCCATTAAAATATGAAGTGGATGATATTCATAAGGCTGAGTTAGGGGATAGTAAACTACAGGAAGCAAGTTCACCTGTAGATACTCATATTAGTAATGATGGAACCATTAAGGTCGATCCCTGTTATGCTGAAACGAATATGGAACAATCCCTATCTGACAAACATTTCAATACACCTACAAGGGTGAATGGTGAATTGACAAATGATGAGAATGTTGATGCTGTTACTTATGAAGCCCCCTCTCATTTGTGTACTTCTAAAAAACCTGGTGAAGAATCCATGCAAAAAATTGAAAAATTAGCACAAGTTTGTTGTGATAGAGGAAGTTTTGAGCCAAAAGGTTTTGTGTTTGTTCATACATGAAGATTCACTCAAAGCATGACTACGGTGACTACAGCCTCTATTCCTGTAACCATTCAGTAGAATGCTGAGCCAATTGTTGTCCAACTTGAGGATGATGTTTCATCTTTGATTCCCGAGATAATGCATATGGATGAATCGATTCCCATATGCTAAACCATCCAGGAGGGATGAGATGCCTCTAGTTCCACAGGTAACTTTACAAGCCTTTAACAAGTGGGCTATTGATTTTGTTGGACCTATCAATCCCCCTACGAAGAAATCCGGAGCAAGATACATTATTACAGCAACTGACTACCTTACTCATTGGGCCGAAGCTCAACCAGTCAAGACCTGTAGTGCTGCTACAGCCACGAAGTTTATCTTCGATAACATCTTGTCAATATTTGGGTGTCCTAGAATTCTTATGAGTGATCAAGGATCACATTTCTTAAATAAGACTATTGAAGTATTGACTGAATAATTTCAAGTATATCATCAGAAGAGTACTTCCTATCATCCTCAAGAAAATGGAACTGTCGAAGCCTTTAACAAGATCCTTGAACATGCTCTGACGAAGGCTTGCAATGCTAACATAAATGATTGGGATCTTAGAATTCCAGTAGTACTATGGGCTTATAGAACCACCTGCAAGAAGTTGACAGGCCATACACCTTTTAGGTTGGTTTATGGACAAGAAGCAGTCATGTCCATGGAGTACATTGTTTCTAGCCTCAGAATATCTACTTTCACAGAGATGGATGACCCAGATATGATGAAAGAAAGGCTGGCAAAGATACTAGAACTTAAAGAGGACAGATTCATTGTAGGGTTCCAACAGCAAGTACAAAAATCTAGAGAAAAAGCATGGCATGATAGACACATTAAGAAGAAGCAGTTCCATAATGGCGATCTTGTGCTTTTATATGATAGTAAATGCATGAAATTCCCAGGGAAGTTCAAGACACATTGGAAATGACCATAAATAGTATAGAGAGTTACTGATGGTGGCGCAGTCCAGTTAGCTAAATTGAATGGAGAAATTTTACCTTCCATGGTGAATGGAAGTAGGTTAAAGAAGCACAGGGACAAACCAGGACCCCTTAATCAGAAGTAACAGTAAGAAGGACAGTCTAAGTACCAAGAACAGTTGGAATTGGGTACTAGACTATAATGAAGTTGTTCTCAAAGCTACAAAGTGTTGAAGACTGTCAAAGTCTGAAGGTTGAAGTTTGGTTGCCATGTAGGTCAGGATGGGTCGAAGGTGAATATTATGTCGAGGGTACTCATTGAGGCGAAGCGGAAGTTACTGGTTGTGTTGAAGAAGAAAGGTGTGTCGCAGCCTAAAATGTGACTGCCGGGACAAACTCAACTTGGAAACGTCGGCACGTGAACTGCCTGTCATGATGAGATTTTGGGAAAATTTAGTGTCATGTGGACCAGATTTACCGCCGTTCCATCAGATTTGGCATCATTAATGCACCATGATGACAGATTTTGTTGTGGGATTCTATAAGAAGCTACACCGGCCTCCGAATCCTGCATTGTGCACTTCTTTGAGTTTACAGTTAGCACCATGTCGAATGATCGCGAAGTCCAGGAATTGTTACGAGAGTTCAGGGAGAGAGGTCTGTAGAACCTTATGAGCAATCCTCCTTGCGAGGAGGCATATCCAGTGCCAAAGAAGCCAATGTAGATATGATCAACCAGAAAGAAATTTAAGGCAAAGGTTCGCTCTAAGTGGAATGAAGAAAGGCACAACCCCTCAGGAAAGACACAAGAGGATCCCAAAGAATGGAGGCATGCTGATTGTCTTATGCAAAATTACAGTGGCATGCAAACACAGGGGCACTGCCTATTAAGGACCCAAAGTTATGGATGGTCAAATGTTCGATAGGACATGAATGAGAGGTAGTTCGAAGGATGGGGTCGTTGATAGAAGGCCCAATGACCCCCATGACCACCATAAATATGACGGAGGCAGACATCAGCATAATAGATGGTTGTATTCTACTAAGGATGAAAGGATGAAGGATCAAGAAAGCCGTGGCAGTGGTAGCAGTAGCAAAAGGGACGACAATGTATCCGTATCAAGCTGATTTCTGTCTTCACCAACAATATTCTCCCACTAGAAAAGCAGCAGAGTTTCCCAGGATGGGACACTGGTGAGTCTTAGGGGCCTGTTGGGGCACGCACCTTAATGGTACCTAATTTTGGTAACTCCATGGTTTTTGTGGAAGTTTGTAAGCAGAGTTGTGACTCAAAATAGTCTTAGGGGTGTCGGGGGTGAGTAAAAACCTTCTTTTTGTAATAAACCCATGGTTTAAGTCAAGGGTTTAGGGTTCAAGGTGCCCATGGTTTAAGCCCATGGTTTTGTAATAAGTGCACTATAAATAAGCACTCTTGTAAAGAAGTCAGTTTAGGATTTTAATGTAAGATGAATTGATGCGAAGCTAAGGCTTGTTTTGTAAGAAAGGTTAAGTCCTAGATGTGTGCATGGACAACCTCTGCAGCTGTGTGCGCAGAGGGTTTTTGGTGATTAAGGAAGATCTATGGCTGTGTGCATAGAGATCTACAGCTTAGTGCACAGCTTGAGGAATTGAAGGGATCTGCAGCTGAGTGCATAGATCAGAACTGTGGTTTTTGTAAAGAGTTAAATAAAAAATAGTTCTATGGACGTAGCCCCTAAACCGGGGGTGAACCACATTATATCATTTGTTGTGGTTATGTTGTGTTGTTTTTGTGTTCTTTTATGCATTAATAATTATATATTTGATAAGTAAGATCATTGCAAAAATACTAACTTCGCTATGAACTCCCAGTAAAGGGTTAAGCAAGGCACTGTTTGTTTATCTAACCGCGAAGCTAAATAAGTGAATATCAAAGCTCTGTATTTTATGATTATCATTTGTTAGAAGCTAAAGGTACAGTAATATCCCTCTTCTGCTTGCAGAAACCTGATTCTGCGGCACCCCATAGCTGTTTCGGGTGAGACTGCAACCTGTTCGCAGGTTGTTGCCGAAAGGGCCAACACTGTGGGTCTTTTGTTGGTGTGAAGTTAGTGGTATAAAACACGGGTCTGCCCTATAGCCCAACAATTTGTCCAAAAACATTACTAAGCCAAGTAAGTTTGAAGTAGCACCATCATGTATGGATGCTTGTGGGTCTGGCCCTGAGCCATCATTTATAAGAATTCCATCACCAGATCAAGATGTGAATAATCTTGATTCTTCTCAGTCTGATGATTCATTTCATGATCAAGATGAAGAAACCATTCAACAGGTACTTGATAGAGTATATGAAACCAAAATCGTAGAATTAAAAAATGAATTAAAAGAATGTCAAGCAAATGTAGCCTTAAAAGATGAAGAAAATAAAACATTCAGGGCAGAATTACTAAATTGGGTTAATAGATGGAAGAACATGAACATGAAGAAGAATCGATACAAGGAAGCCAATAAATCAATGATAAACACTAACCAGCACTTGCTTGAGCAAGTAGATCGATAGAAGCTGATAATTATCAGTCTCAAAGCTAAACTTTCTGAAGCAAGAAGAGTAATCGGTTTACAAAATAGAACTTGATGTCGTTTCTATTTTGGTCATATGGGTTATCTCTCTTTTTGATAGGTGTACATGGTATCGTTCTCCTATGCAAAATACAGGCTATTTTTGTTTATAGTTGGCATACGTTGGTGCTTCTGGAAGGATTGGATGTTCAAGATGGCCACGAATAAGTCAGTTCCTATGAATCAGGAGATAATACAGGCTAGTCACTTAATTGACAGTTTTATCCCATAGAATAATGTTTATGACAGGTGTCTTTTTGAAGAGATTCAATGCAACTAAATAGGAATAGGATTCATGTTGTATTCATTATAGCACTTATTTGAAACTGAAATGAAAGACTAGTTGGGATATATAAACTAGTAATTTTGATGTAATTGGGATGGAGTATGAGAAGAAAAACATCATTGAAATATCATTTCAGTACTAGTTTTATCTCTTACTAGAGTTTTACCTTCGGAGAAGGAGTGTGACTTAAAGTTCTTAGATTGGTATCACTATTCGGTACTATTTTTGAACACTTTATATATATATATATATATTTCAATATATCATCTTCTAGTTATACTATTTAGTATTGATTATTGATTGTTAATTAATAAAACATTCCAGAAAAGTTTAAAGTAGTTGTCTATTTTAATTTTTTGTTATTTTGAATATATAGCAGAATGATTTAATATGAATGATATAAATATTTTCATTTAAATATTAATCATTTATCTTTCTGTTTACTTGAAATATTAATTAATAATTAATCTAGTATTTAAATTTGCTCTTAGCAGGGATAGAGTAATTAGTTAGTTTTAGTTTTAGTGTAGTTTATATTTAATAGTTGTTAAATAGGATTAGATTAATTTCATAATAATTATAATAGTCTTTTGAATTAGAATATTTGAAGCAAAATCCTCAAAAAATTGAAGACTTTCATTAAGAAAGCATTTTAGGAAAACTTAGTCTTTAGAAAATTAATTCTAGGGTTTATTTAAATAATAATTAGATTAGGATAATTTTTTACTGAATTTTTAATTCTCTCCTAAAGAGAAAAATTCAGTTGGTAGCAGAACCATAACCTACGAGATTTTGCTATTCTAAACACACCGGGAGCTGTTCTAAGCGACTTGTGTGGGATTAATCTCCTTAGTTGGCCAAGGTCAGAAAATCAGGACAACAAGTCTTTGTTGTACATATAATAAATAATGAACATATGGATAAACAAGATAAGCTAAAATTCGATGATATTCCAATCCCACAAGAGTTCTCATATTTTTTCCTGGAAGAAATTCGAGGATTACCTCCAAAGAGAGATCTGGATTTGCGATTGAATTAGTACCAAGAGCTACACCTAATTCAAAGGCTCCTTATCGAATGAAAATTTTAGAACTAAACAAATTAAAATTACATTTTCAAGAACTAATAGACAAAAATTATGTAAGACCAAGTGTATCCCCTTAGATAGCACCTGTCTTATTCGTTAAGAATAAAGATGGTACATTACATCTATGTATAGCCCCGCATCGATAATTTGTTTGATTAGATATGCAGAGTGACGATATTTTCAAAAATATACTTGAGATATGCATATCATCAAGTTAGAATTAAAGATGAAGATATTTTTAAGACTGCTTTCAAAACTAGATATGGCCACTATGAGTTTGTGGTTATTCTTTTTGGGCTAACAAACTGATCCAGGAGGATCCAAGAAGGAATTTTTTTTGAAGTCCTCCAATCTCAGCAAAACTAGCGTTAGATCAAAGGGATCATCGAGACGATTCCAACGGCATTCGTTTCACCTCAAACGGACTCCGTATGAGAAAGTTATCGCGTTCTATTGTATTGATGAAACAGGAAAATTTGGCAAAATGGGGGTGCCACGTGGCACCAATGGTAGGGTGACACGTGGCATCTATACTATATGGACATGATGATATGGAATGGGTATGAACCAATGAGACGACGACACATGCCATGTATAGATGGATGACATGTCAATCCAATCGGCAGTACAGACCAATGATGAAGTGACACATGGCAGTACGGTCATGAGCTGGAAGGTGACGTGGAAGACATTGGCAGTCCAGTTGGCATTCCAATCAGCACTATGATCCGATTTGGCAAAAATCTTAGCAGTATGGGCATCCCACTTGTCAGCTTAGCCGACAGTACGGTCACTGATGTGGCGACCGAATGGACCAATCCACTCTCGCCATGTGGCAGTCGTATGTTGGCCAAAAGTTTGGAATTCTCAGCCTCTACAGGATTCAAACCAGCGACCTCATATCTGCTTCCCTAACATCTTTACCAGCATGCCAGAATATATTTCTTGGCAACGGATTGGGCGCGAAACTATTTAAAGTTGTTGCTTGTTTCATATTGGCGCGAAAAGGGGTCGGGGCTGGTCATCCACTTCGGAGATGTAACCGGGAGCTCCGACCAGTCCACATGAAATGTAACTGTGCCAGCACATAACGTTTATCACCATTGCAACGGATAGAATGAAATGGTTAAGTGCCCACCAATTATTTCGACATGTGCTCCTAAAAAACTATGCAAGATGGGGTAAAAGTGGGTTTTTAAACCAACTCTGTTTTATAACAATGTTTGGTTTATAAAACTAATTCACATAGTTGGTTTTCAGTTTAAACAAAGTTTTAAAAGAAATATGCCACTTATATGGGTGGTTGAAACCATAACCCAAAAACCAACTTGGAGAAGTTGTAACCAAGGCCAAGATAGGAAAATTAGTTGCAACCAAAGGAATCCATGAGAGTCATGTGAAGAAGGGCAAGCCAACCTATATAAACCCATTCATTTTCCATTTCCAACTCATGCTTTGGAGTGGAGACTTTGTAGCTAAAGGAGAGAAGGGAGATTGCGTAGCTCTGCAGGAGGAAGGTACGAGCGTTTATACTCATTTTACACTGTCTTCAGGCTTCGGAGTTGCTAGAATTAGTCTTGTTGTGTTTTGGGCAGCAATTCTCTTCTTGCCCATTGTCGCCAAGGTATCATTGTATCATTTCCATTATTTTTCCTTATGCTGAGATTATAGATCGACCCTCCTTTTGAGAAGCAGGCCCAGAGACGTAGTCCATCCTGGACGAACTCCGTTATCAACTTGTTGTCTTTATGTGCGTATTGTCTATGCTGTTTGGTTCTATTCTTATGGATGTGTGAGCTTCATTCATGCTTTTTATGCAATTCATGTTAACATCATAGAGTAGCAAAGATCTTGTTTTCGGATCATGTGGTATCAGAGCAGGTTTATTTGACGTTGGATTATGAGTGTGGATGCTCATGAGGACTAAAATGCAAGCTGGTGAGGGTACATTAGATCCTTACAATTCCAAGATTGGACGTGCACACCGAAGGAGGAAGATGGATGCTAATGATTCCTACATCAAGATGGAGGCAAAATTTCACAAGGTCTTCTACATGATGGCCGACAAGGTAGACAAGTTGTTTGTAGACTATGAAGAACGCATGGCAAAAGAAGGAAAAGGTAGTGAAGTAAAGAAGGAAGACAAATAAGTGAAGGACGAAGGCAACACTTCAGTTAACCAAGAAGAAGGTGGCGAAGAGCCTCCTAAGCCTCCCTCTTCACCTTCAGCTTCAAGCACAAGTTCAAGCGCTTCTTCCTCATCTCATTCTCAGCATTCCAAGGTTCCTCACAAAGAGCCTCAAAAGAAGCCCTTATTGAAGCTCGATGTGAAGTTTGATTTGCCCATGTTCAATGGGGAAGCGAATGCAGAGAAGTTGAATAATTGGATAAGGCAAATTGAGGTCTATTGTCGAGTCCAGCAGATCAAAGAATAAGATGTGAAGATTCAGTTGGCTTCACTTCGACTGACAGGCACCGCACTTGTATGGTGGGAAAGCAAGCTTTAGCAAGGTAGCAAACAAATCGGTAATCTTCTCTCATCATGGTCTGCTTTCATTTCTGCTTTATGTAAGCAATTTTATCCGTTGGGTTATGTTCAAAAGGCTATGATGGATTGGCAAAGTTTTAGACAAGGCAAGGGTCAGAGTGTTCAAAATTTTACTGAAGAATTTAGAAAGAAAACTCTAAAGTTGAATATTTCCTTAGATTCTCCTGACACTCTTTTGAAGTACATTGGTGCTCTTCATCATTATCTATGCCATACTTTGCTGTTGTTGAATCCTACTAGTGTGGATGAAGGAAGTGTTCAGGCTACTCATCTTGAGAGCAGGGGGAAGCATTTGCAAGAAGACCATTCGAAGAATCCTTTCAAGCCCAACAACAACCACAAGTCCAAAAGGAAAGACAAGAGCAAGAAGACAAATGATTGCCAAGAAGGAAGGAGGAAAGCTCCATTGCAAACATTGCGACACTGATGGGCATGATGAAGAAAGTTGTTGGAAGTTGTAGAGGCCAAAGCATTATGGAGGCAAAAAGAAGAAAAAGACCCGTGCAATAGTGCAATGAGATTTGGGTTCTGACTCAGGTGACGAAACCAGGATTACAACCGTGGGAATGCAAGGTAACAAAACTCCTCATACTGGTTCAAGTTCTACTCATGTTTCTAAAGATAATGATAAAACAAGAAGTGAGTTGTTTCACGTCAGAGTTGTGTCTAAGCATACAAAGATTGAAACATTATTTGGTCCGGGTTCTCAAGTAAATTTGATCTCATAATCAGTTGTTAAGAAGTTGGGCATACAGACTAAACCTCACCCCAAGCCTTATCCTCTTGGATGGGTATGTGATAATGCTAAGCTATAGGTGACTAAGCAATGCAGGTTAAGGTTTGCTATTGCTTCAAAGTTGATCGATGAGGTGGACTTAGATGTTGTTCCTCTTGACATCTACGGTATCGTATTGGGAAGCCCATACTTGTATGATCGAAAAGCAGTATTCTTCCATCACGAGAACAAGTACCATCTCACCAAAAATAGGGTGGAGTACATCGTGAGAGCTCACAGTATGAAGGCTAACACCACTCTTGTTAGTGCAGGAAAAATGAAGAGACTCATCAACACTAATAAGAGATACATGCTTATGGTTGTGAGAGCAAAATATGCTGAAGCATCCGATGCTTTCAAAGGTGGTGATCCTTCTCATAAAAATTCTATGATTGATATTGTGGCTAACTATGATGAAATATTTTAGGAACCTATAGGTTTGCCTCCCAAAAGGGAGACTCAACATGAGATCCATCTCCAGCAAGATGCCCCTCTTCCTAATGTGGGCATGTACAGGTTGTCCGTAGTTGAAATGGTAGAGATTAAGAAGTAGGTTCAAGACTTGTTGGACCAAGGACCGATTAGACCCAGCTCCTCTCCATGTGGTTCACCGATTGTGTTGGTGATGAAGAAAGATGGCACATGGAGAATGTGCGTTGACTATCGGGCTCTCAACAAGATCACAATCAAGAATCGATACCCGCTTCCTTGCATAGATGACTTGCTCGACCAGTTGAAAGATGCTATGTTCTTTACCAAGTTGGATTTGTGCAGTGGCTACCACCAGATCAGAATTGCAGAAAGTGATGTGTGGAAGACGGCCTTCAAGCCCAAGCAAGGTCTATTTGAGTGGTTGGTGATGCCCTTTTTTCTTTGCATTGCACCTGCAACCTTCATGCGGGTAATGAATGATGTTTTCCGGCCATTCTTAGATGATTTTGTCATTGTATACTTAGATGATATCTTGGTCTTTAGAAAAACTTGGGAAGCACATGTGGGGCATGTAAAGCAAGTATTAAATACTTTGAAAAAGGAGAAATTGTATGTAAAATTGCCAAAGTGTGAATTTGGCAAAACTTCATTATTTTACTTGGGTCATATTGTAGGAGGTGTAAATTTAAAAATTGATCCTTCAAAAGTTGATGTAATTGTCAATTGGCCTAAGCCTACTAACACTACTGAAGTGAGAAGCTTTTTAGGAGATGTTAAATATTGGAGAAGGTTCATTCAGAACTTCTCATACATAACATCTCCTTTGCATGCCTTAACAAGTGTAAAGAAATCCTTCCAGTGGGGAGGTAAGCAGTAGAAAG
Source organism: Pseudotsuga menziesii (assembly GCA_001517045.1). Taxonomy (NCBI): domain Eukaryota; kingdom Viridiplantae; phylum Streptophyta; class Pinopsida; order Pinales; family Pinaceae; genus Pseudotsuga; species Pseudotsuga menziesii. The sequence goes on along the minus strand of LPNX010904049.1, from coordinate 152,788 downwards.
CCTTTGACACATTGAAGGGAAAGATCAGCACTGCCCCAGTCCTAGCCTTGCCCGATTTGCAGCAGCCATTTGAGATAGAGACAGATGCCAGTGGATATGCCATGGGGGCAGTATTGATGCAGCACCGCAAGCCTATTTGCTACCATTCAGAGACTTTTACTCAAGCAGTGATCAACTACCCCACTTATGACAAAGAGTTGTATGCTTTGGTTCAGAGTGTCAAGAAATGGAAACACTACTTGATGGGTAAGGAGACGATCATCCATACTGATCATCAGCCCTTGCAGTATCTCCATTCCCAGACTAAGCTCCAACAAGCTCGTCATTTCAAGTGGATGGGATTTCTTCAACAATTCCATCTAGTGATCAAGTACAAGAAGGGTACTAGTAACAAAGGGGCAGATATGCTTTCTAGACCTCCTATTGTTGCATCTATTGTTTTGAAAAATGCTTCTTTATCCCATGAAAGTTATATTGAGCAGTATGTTGCTGATGATGATTTCAAGGAGATTTATGACAATCTATCCAATGGCACATAGGTGGAAGAGTACGATTTGCAGGGAAATTTGCTCTATCATTTGGGAAAGCTATGTGTTCCTATCAGTGAAAGAGTCCATGTAATACGAGAAGCTCATACTTCTCTTGTATCAGGGCATTTTGCGGTAGGTAAGACTTTGGCTCATTTACAAAGACTCGTGTATTGGCCTTGCATGAAAGACATTGTAACAAAATATGTAAAGGGGTGTGTGATGTGCTCTACTTGTAAGCCCACTAATAGAAAATTGGGGCTGTACTCACCACTTCCTGTTCCTTCCCATCCTTGGGAACGCATTTCCATGGATTTTGTGGGGGGTTTTCCTATGTCTAGGAGGGGTCATGACTATTTGTATGTGGTCGTGGATAGGTTTAGCAAGATGTGTATTCTTATGCCATGTAAAAAGTAGTTCATTGCAGAGCAGGCTGCTTCTCTCTTCTTTTAGCATGTATGGGTTCACTTTGGACTTTCTACGTCCATTATCTCGGATCGGGACTCCCGATTCCTTGGACAGTTTTGGACAAATTTTTGGTGTATGATGGACACCAAGCTAAAGAGGAGCACCGCTTTCCATCCACAAACCGATGGACATATAGAGGTAGTCAATAGGATAGTTGTCCATTTTCTTCGAGGCTATTGCAACAAGCATCCTAAGTTATGGGATGAACAGATCCAGTATGTGCAGCATGCCTACAACAGGGCTATGCATTCTTCCACTCAGAGCTCGCCATTTGAGACATGCTTTGGGTACTTGCCAAAGACTCCATTGGAATTGACTTATGGGAGAGAGGTTGGTTCAAGCACTTCCAAGGATGAAGACAAATCCCACAGGTTCATTCAGAGAGTTCAATAGGTACATCAAGCAGTGCAAGAGTAGTTGGAGAAGAGTTAATCCTAGTACAAGGCTCGCCATGATAAGCATAGATTTGATCATCAGTTTCAGGTGGGAGATCAAGTGTGGCTTCACATCAGCAAGGAGAGGATGAATGGGGAAGGAAAGAATCTCAAGCCCATCATATATGGTCCCTTCACCATCTTGGAGAAGATTGGGACGAATGCCTTTCGCTTAGAGATACCGCCATACATGTAGATCTACTCAGTGGTGAATGTGGATAACTTGAAACTCTATGAGCCTCCCATGATCATGGATGAAAGGGAGAATGTCTCATTGCCATCAGTTGATGAGTTTTCTCCTGAGTACATGGATGAGCTATAGGAATATGTCATCTTGGATAGAAGGACAAGGACTTCTCGCAGAGGTGATGTTGATTATCTTTGAGTGGGCATCAGAGGCACTCATCCAAGCAAAGCCAAGTGGATCGAGAAGGAGAAAGTGAGGGAGCAATTCCCTCACCTATCTGTTGATTAGTAAAGGATTTTGGAGGACAAAAGCTTCTCAATGGGGAGGAATGATCCGGGAGGATCCAAGAAGTCAAAATTTTTGAAGTCCTCCAATCTTAGCAAAATTGGCGTCAGATCAAAGGGCTCATCGAGACGATTCCAATTGTGTTCATTTCACCTCAAATGGACTCCGTATGAGAAAGTTATCATGTTCTGTTGTATTGATAAAACATGCAAATTTAGCGAAATGGGGGTGCCACATGGCACCACTAGCACGGTGACACATGGCATCCATACTGTACGGACATAATGATGTGGCATGGGTATGAACCAATGAGATGATGACACATGGCATGTACAGACGAATGACGTGTCAATCTAATCGACAGTACAGACTAATGATGAAGTGACACATGGTAGTATGGTTGTGAGCTGACAGGTGATGTGGAAGACATTGGCAGTCCAGTTGGGGTTCCAGTCAGCACTACGATCCAAGTTTCCAGATAGCTCAACAGTACGGGCATCCCACTTGTCAGCTTAGCCGATAGTACGGTCACTGATGTGGTGACCAAGTGGACCAATCCACTCTCGCCATGTGGCAGTCGTATGTTGGCCAAAATTTTGGCATTCTCAACCTCTACAAGATTCAAACTGGTGACCTCATATCTACTTCCCTAACATATTTACCAGTGTGCTAGAAGATATTTCTTGGCAACGGATTGAGCGCAAAACTATTTAAAGTTGCTGCTTGTTTCATATGGGCGCAAAAAGGGGCCGGGGCTAGCCTCGACCCCTGGTCATCCACTTCGAAGATGTAACTGGGAGCTCCGATCGGTCCGCATGAAAGGTAACCATGCCAACATGTAATAGTTATCACCATTGCAACGGATACAATGAAACGGTTAAGCGACCGCCAATTATTTCGACATGTGCTCCTCAAAAGCTATGCGAGATGGGGTAAAAGTAGGTTTTTAAACCAACTATGTTTTATAACAAAGTTTGGTTTATAAAACTAATTCACATAGTTGGTTTTCAGTTTAAACAAAGTTTTAAAATAAATATGCCACTTATATGGGTGGTTGAAACCATAACCCAAAAACCAACTTGGAGAAGTTGTAACCAAGGCCAAGATAGGAAAATTAGTTACAACCAAAGAAATCCATTAGAGTCATGTGAAGAAGGGCAAGCCAACCTATATAAACCCATTCATTTTCCATTTCCCACTCATGCTTTGGAGTGGAGACTTTTTAGCTAAAGGAGAGAAGGGAGATTACGTAGCTCTGTAGGAGGAAGGTACGAGTGTTTATACTCGTTTTACACCGTCTTCAGGCTTCGGAGTTGCTGGAAGCAGTCTTGTTGTGTTTTTGGCAGTGATTCTCTTCCTGACCATTGTCACCAAGGTATCATTGTATCACTGCCATGTATTTTTCCTTATGCTGAGATTATAGATCAGCCCTCCTATTGAGAAGCAGGCCCGGAGACATAGTCCATCCTGGACGAACTCTGTTATCAACTTGTTGTCTTTATGTGCGTATTTTCTATGATGTTTGGTTCTCTTCTTATGGATGTGTGAGCTTCATTCATTCTCTTTATGCAATTCATGTTAACGTCATAGAATAATCAACCCATGTAAGCGATACAGAAAAAGGGAAAAATATTGTAACTCTTTCTATCATTACAAAAAAAGGGAAAAATATTTTTTTGTGATCAAAAGTGTGAAGAAAATTTTAATAAATTAAAATAAATATTAACTACTTCACCTATATTGAAAATAGCATATCTAAAGAAAGATTTCTTTGTATGCACTGATGTAGGCAATGAAGGTTTGGATGGAGTATTAACACAAGAAGGTAACATAATTGCTTATGGATCAAGGAAGTTAAAAACAGAAAAAAATAATTATGCAACTTATGACTTAGAATTGGATGTCATAATTCATGCTCTAAAAATGTGGTGTAATCATCTGATGGGTAAAATATTTTTCCTAATGTTTGATAATATAAGTTTGAAGTATTTCTTTGATCAACAAAATCTGAATGCAAGGCAAGATAGATGGTTACCTTTCCTTAGCGAATATGATTTTGAAATTAAACACAACAATGAAAAGGAAAATAAAGTGGCGAATGCCTTAAGAAGAAATGCAATAACAAATTTCATAGCTTCCACTAGCAGTTATAAAATCGGTTTAGATGATAAATTGGAAGAAGGAATAAAACTAGACACAGAATACCAAAATCTAAGAGAAAAAGTAACTCAAAATGAATCTGAAAATGTAAAAACAGATTACAGTTTAAATGAAAAAGGATTAATGTTGTATAAAAATAGACTTTATGTGCCTAACATGCCATAAATGAAACTGTTGATTTTAAATGAAGTACACAAAATTCCTTATTCCAAACACCCGGGATATCAAAAGATGATAACCATGTTGAGAAAAGTGTATTTATGGCCTAATATGAAGAATGAAGTTGCTGAATTTATAGCTAGGTGCATCGAATGTCAGCAAGTTAAAGCTAAGCATCATCACCCAACAGGTATTTTACAACCATTACCAATTCCAAAATGGAAATGGGAAGTCACCAGTCTTGATTTTATAACTGGTTTGCCTAAAAATCATAAACAAAATGATTCAATAATGGTAGTTTTGGAAAAACTAAGCAAGGAAGCACACTTTATACCTGTTAAAACAACTCATAAAGATGTTAACATTACTAACATGTTTAGAAAACACTACAAATACAAACAAAATTTGTACTATGTTAGAATCATTCCTTCCATCTAGACATGTACACTTTTTTAGGGTCTGTCACACCCACACCGCCAATTTGAATGAAACCATCGTTAGCAAGGAACTCTTTGTAGGACTTCTGTGGAAACCCAACTGCTTCTAGTGTACAATGGAGATCAAACAAACTCAAAGCTTTCCTGAGGATAATCTGATACCATATTAAATTGATGTGCCATTGATATTCAGGAAATGAGTGCAATTATATTGAATTATTATGTAGTGTAAAGGAATGAATAATACCCACTGAAAAAGAAAAAATTCATAGGAAACATACAAGTATTGCTTAGTATAATTACAGTATAAAATTCATTAATCCATGAAGTTTACAATAGTGTGACATAAAGGAGAATTCAAATAATTTGGATGGGATTTGAATCACCAACTCAATCTGACTGCATGGCTAGCTAGAAGTATCTAAATCACTATAGGAGCTAACTAGCTAAGCTCCAGCTGTCTAATTCAGACTCTCAATCAATTATAATTAGTTAAACTAGTCTAAATAATTTGTTAAGTGTGAATTAGGTGAGAATAGGATCCTATCCACATGAATCCATTGTGGAAATTGAACCCAAGTGATAGAACAATTGCACTCACAAAATTGCTAATCAAACATGCAAATTTACACACAAAGGAGACTGAAATTGGAGTATAACACTAATTTGTATTAAATAAGTGTACAATATCCAACCTTATGGAGTCATAGGCTGCTGCAATGTATAATTACATGATAGATTCGAATGCATATGGATTCCATTCGAAATAGTAAAAAAGTAGGCTTACTAAATCTAGTCAAATCCCCGATAGGTGCATAAAGCAGTTTCCAAATCTACCTAGAGAATCATGAATTGGAAAATTCAAGTAGGAAAGCTAATAAGTGATGGAAAGATAAATCATACATTATTTCATTAGGAGAAAATAATGGAGGATGATGAGGGCAAAAAACAAGTCAACTACACCTAGTCTTACTTTCCCTTTTGCCATAAATCTCAACAAAGCAGACAACTTAGCAGAAAAAACAGATATGCGCTAGGGAGGATCTAGAATAAAGCAGATATGCTAAATATGGATTTCAGGAGGTTTCCCAAGCACTCCATGACTCATTTTTATCAATTTTGACTTCTAGGACATGTGGAAGACAAGTTGCATAAAGTGGAATATTGGAAACTAGGCAAATAAGAAAAAATGGATTAATTAATGTCTAAGGTAGCTAACTATGGGTTGATTACTCTCATGTTATACTGAATGTGAGAGTATTCTAGCAAAGGGGAATTTGGATAGACGAAAGGAATATATAAAGAGAAGGAACTCGAAAGGAATTCCGATAGAAAAATGTGGATTGAGATGTCGCACTAGGAAACTCAGGAGAACCGACAAGTACAGGTCAAGATCCTACCAATGGGAATTTTTAGAATGCCTAGTTCAAAGAATTGAAAAGAATAGAGTGTGTCCAAGATGCAATATAAGGTAGGTGGAATGATTGCAGATTAATGATAGAAGTATATGAGGAGTATAGATGGCACTTAACACCATGGCTATTTAGAGAGGAATCTAGAAGATCCTAGAAGCCACTTGGGTAGGTGTACGAACTATATAAATAGCCACTAAGGAAAGAAAGAAAGGGATTGGACCCTTAGAATTGTATTGGTATTCCTCCTTTGAGTTGGAGATGAGCCATGTGAAACCATTGACCTAAGTTGTAGTGTATAGAGCCGACTGATCCATAAGGAAGTTCACCCTTAGCTGTAAATCACACATGTAAATTTTTTTTTAGTTAATAGAAGCTAGAATCATTGGAAAAATATGTGTTCTTTTGTGCAGTTTTCATTGTGTGTATTGAATTTCAAATTGACGGATAGGTCGGACAATGTCTTCGTCAATTTGTATTAGATTTTCATGACTCCGATAGTGAAACAGTTGAGGCCTTTGTGTCATTTTGTTACTATACATATTTTAATGAAAGCTAAGGATGAATAACCGTGTGTTAGTGAGTATTGATATTCACTGGTAAGCATATGGAAGATGGATATTTTGGTTTTGTATAACATACTAAATTACTCAACCTGACCTCCTCCATTACAATTCTAAGAACTTTATTTGAACAGTTAAGGACGTATGAACCTCCCTTAAGTGATTCCATGAATGTATACATGCAACTTAGGGATCTTTCTTGGAGGATTTAGTTTCTATTCATCCACATAAACTTTCAATAAAAATGTGTTTCCTGATATTGCTATCAAATAAAATTTACCCATTTTATAAGGTTAGGTGGTTGTATTTTAATAATTTTTGGTTTTTAGATATTAGGACTCTTTAACACATGTTTATCCTGGATATTGATAATATTCAAGCATCTAGTATATTTAATATTGATTTTAAAGAATCTAGTTTTTTTTATAAAACCATTATGGAGGAAGTTCATGGAGGACTAGTACATTCAACTGCATTCAAAGTATCAATGTGCTTGTCATATTTGGGCACCATGACCCAATTTTCACAAAAATCTCCCATCTAGTAGCTTTAATCTTGATTTTAAAGCATCTGAAAATATATATTTATAAAACTATTATGGAGAAGTTCATGGAGAACTAGTACATTCTTGTATTCAAAGTATGAATGTTCTTGTCACATTGGAGCACCATGACCCAATTTTCACAAAAACCTGTAGTGGTCACCTTGCAAAAAAACCTGTATAAACGATAAAAAATAACTTCCACAAAAATATCCAATACAAACTCATTTTTTAAGTTTATCCATTTAATAAGATAATATGGTTTTTTATTTTAACTATCTTGATATCCAAATGTTACAATGATTTTATAATTTTTTATCCTATATATTGATAATCATCCACCATCTAATATATTTATTCTTGATCTTAAAATATCTAAAAGAATTACTTATAAAATTATTAAAAATGATTTCACAAAGTAAAGTTTTAATATAAAAAGTTCACAAATAACACTTTGATTTTAATATAAATATTTATTTTCATAAAAATCATCATTGTTATTGTATATTTACTTTTAAATTCAGAATTATCATATTATTCATATAAAATATCTTGTTCCTATATATGATGGTTTTGGAAACAAAACATAGCATGTTAAAAATGGGGATTGGGGTTTTTAAGTTTGTTTACTTTGAACTAAAAATTAAAGACATTGATATTTAAATCATGGTGAAATTTGTGGTGCAATTTGTGGAGGGAAATGAAGGTTGTGCGAGCATGGAATTGGGAATCAATATTCTCGCTCCAATTTAATTTGCAATTTAATCTGTAATTCCAATTGAAAATTCAATGTGTACTTACAATTTAAAAAATCAATTTCGATTACATTACAACTTAAAAAATCAATTACAAATTACAATTTGAGGATAACCATTGGAGAATAAAAACCCATATTGTATTATAATTGGTAATTTGTGGAATAGTTGATGGGGCACTTACCTTCACAATGAATAGATGATAATTGTCTATATGAAAATTTATTATTTAAAAAGAACATAGATAAATGAAGAATAAATAATAAATAATAATCATATGCATCCGCAATATTTTTATATAAATTCAAATTCATGTAGGACCATAAATGAGTTCCTTCCAATGGAGGATGTACATGTTAATTTTAGAAACTTGTTATTACAACATTCCTGTTAGTGCCAGAAATTTTTCTCAGACTACTAAAGAAGGAGCCAACCCAATCTCATAAAATAAACTAAGTAAAATAAGTTTTTAGGGTTTTGGTTTGTGGTTTTGGTTTTAAAAACTTCATCAACAAGGAGGAAATAAACATCCACAAGCTAATATAGAACTGAATCATGCAAGTTGGATAAACTGGGGATCAAACACATCCCAATAAGCCATAAACATTAGGAGTAAACTTTATACCCAACCATTTGCACCGATCGGATGAAATGGCTTGCCTGAGTTGTCACATTTGACATTTTTGGTCTTCCGATCGGTGCAAATGGTCAGGTAGAAATTTTACTCTGAAACATTACACATGAAATAGCAATTCCACCCATAGGCTACAAGCATTTACATGAATAAACTTCTAAACAGGAAATGAAATTGTAGACTGAGTAATCAACCAGATCAGAAATGAAAAAAACATGACAGGTAAAAGGGCTTGTCATTTTATATATAATCAATAACAGTCATCCACTTACATAAGAGTTATAAATGTTATCTTTAGAAATCAAAGCTCCAAAAGCCTCTCGTTGAGGGAAAAATCCCCCACCAAAAGTGTATGATTGTCTTCATTTTATCATTACAAAGGTAAATTAGTTCCATAACTACCTTCTAGGTTGAAATTTGAAAAATTATATCAATTAGTTACATGATAACTCAAAATATTTAAAGACAATTAACCAAAAAATAACAAATCGGATTTGGGAAAATTTGGCAAATTTATGAAACTTTGGGTATTAAATACGCCTTCATATCTCTTGGTCCAGGACACTTGTGAAACACTTGAGAGAGGTTGTGTTAAATACGTCTATTATGAACAAAAACCTCTCTTGGTTTTTAAAAATTCCCCTTCAATTGATCGAAATACGTGTTGGAAATTTGTGACTAAAACAGGAAATTATTAAATAATTCAAACCCTGAAAATATGCCACAACAATGAATTCGAATATCTCAAATGATAATAGTTGTTGAAAAATTGAGAGAGGTTTTTGTGAATGATTCTGATGTGGACAAAAACCTCTTTTTGTTTTCCATAATTAATTTTCATCACCTCATAATCGGCTCCCAATGATAATGACAAAAACAAGAAAAACAGAGCTGCTACAAGAATCTCCTCATGAAAATATTTGACAAAGGACTCAAAAATGAGGGTTAGATTATAAAGCAAACTTGGAATAAAATTTTATTATAAGTTTTTTAAAGCTTAAAGATATACATATTAACTAATAAGCCCAAAATATAAACCTTAAAACTAAACTAATGAAATAATTCAACCATTAGGAGCATTAAATCCAACACAAAGTACTGATTGTCAAAAGTTCTTAAAATCAACATAAAATGTAAAATCATTTTAAACCAATGGTTGAAAATTAGGACAAAAATAACAAATAAACTAAGAACAAGATCTAGTTATAACATCTGTCTCTTGCTGCAGGATGAAGTCCTCCTTGTGAGGCTTCAAGAACCTGTAGACCTTATGCCTTATTCATTAGGTGATGGAGTCATTTACCAAATCTCTGCAACTTTCTCAAAATATGAACACATACCTATGAAATGACAAAATACTGCTACAAACCTGCATACTGTTGGTCTCCTATTTTGACTATTCAATATAATATTTTCTAGCTTAAGTCTTATGGAACCAAATAATAATCATTTTTGTTTGTACATGATTATGTCTTTATGGGAGATCAACATTGTCTTTTTGGGCTTTGGTAAGTGATTTTTATTCATTCATTACTTTGCCTTGTTTTATGCATATAATTGGGCCTTTAAGCCTCCATTTAAATATTTGGTCAACTAATAGGGTCTTTGTTTCTTTCGTGCAGTAGTCTCAACTCTCCAAGGAAGAGTTATGCTAGCTGAACCAGCAATTTGGGGGATTCGATCCACAATGGAGGTGTTTCTCTTGGATTCTCCTCACCTTCCAGATGCTTGTGAAGATTACTCAGGTGCTATTTCATGGATGTCCTTCGTTTGAGGAGTTGTTGTTTTCATCTTTAGCAGCATGTGGATTTCAGGGGATTTGAACTTCCATCTTTGGTTCAGATATGCCGAGATAGCTGTAGGATTGTTAGCTGGATCGATCCTTGTTTCAAGGTCGATTTTACTTTGTATTTTCAGTATAAAATGACTCTTGAAACCCTAAGTAAGGAGGGATACTCAGAGAAGATTGTAAAACTTTATTTCATCAATAGATTCAGTGCTTATCTTCATTAAAGCTGTGATTTAAGATTGTTAGGCGTTGAGGGCAGGGCCCACCTTCAACACCAAATCTTTGTACTTCGGTATTGTGTGTTTTGCAGTAAGTAGAGTAATGTTTTTATCCTTTGACACTGTTTTATGGAATGTTAATGGTTTTTCTCATTTGTGAGTTGAAATAGAATGTATGTCTGCATATTATTAGTTAATATCATTTGCAATTGATCTAGCTTATTGAATAGATTTAGGAACAATTTGTATTTAAAACCCTCTCTGGTTTTCAGCGTGGATTGTTTATTGATGGTTATGGTATTGATAAGCTGTGTGATGAACTTGACTTGGATTGTTGTAGAATCGATTTCATGAAGAGAATAAATTGGATTTCATATTTCCTTTTGTTGTTAGCGTTAGCTCCATTCTTTTGACTTTTGAGCTCACAAAACTATATGGTAGTCTCGCATTGTAGTGTGTGGATTTAAAAAGAATTTACAGTACTAGAAGGTTTAAATATTTCAATTTACAAAGCATCTAGGGTCTGTTAAATAGTCTTTTGAATGGTGACTAAATAGGAGCTAGAATTATGCTTCTTGTCATTGAATGAAGGAAAAGAGTTATAGTTTACAGCACTGTTTCCTAGGATTGAACATCAGCTTCATAGTCTACATATAGACGAGAATGAGTGAATATTTCTTGAACAGTTTTAACATTCATTGGCGTGTATTTTCTGAATAATCTCAGCATTCTTTTATGTGAATAGAACGCAGCAGCAAATAAGATTTCATTTTGTCAATTGTGTACAAGTGGTTTAGAGAAGAGACAGACTTCATTTCAGACATTGCTTGTTTGATTGTCTAAGTTTAGCATAAGGATTGCAGTCTTAACTCAGCATATTCATTGGTGGGCAAGATTGGAACTAGGGTTTTCATTTGTTAATATATTTTTAACAAGCTGTTTTCTCTACAGGATAGCTGTAGCCTAGTATTGTTTTGGAAGATTAGTATTTCTTTACAAGATTGACGTAGTTTAGTATTTCTTTGAAAGACTAGTGTTGCTTTGGAAGATTACTGTAGTTTCATACTGCTTTGAAAGATTGCTATAGGTTGCTGTAGGATAAATTTATTTTGACAATAATAAAGGTTCAGCAAATTGATTTTCTTTTCTAGGAAACCTTAGCATTGATTATTCATTACGGTAATAGCTTCATCAATTCCATTGTTGTTTGAGAGTAGACTAGGATTTCTTGAAATATGAGCATTGAGACTGCTTTGCCTACACATACAGTGTAGCAGCTAGAAGTATACGTTCTCTGGTCGATAATTAAATCAAGGTGAATTAAATAACATTAATTTTAACCAACATTTTGGCACCGTTGTCGGGGAGTTGCTCCAAGGTAAGCTGGTATTTTGCTCGTTTTCTACGAATTTGTGGCTATAGGGGTAGATAGGTTTTCTTTACATTACACAACAAGGTGGAGGGGAAACGATAAGACGCAAAGACGAATTCACTACGGGATTCCCATGGTGTAACAGCCTGACGCATCCACTTTAGTGGGTTTCCCCAAATCCCTGTTGTTCCTTTCTCGTAAGTGTGTTTGTTTTTTTCACATGTTTAATTTATTTTGCTGCAAAAGTGTGTTTACCTCTCTGTAAGGTGTGTTTACTTTCTTGCAATTTAATTCCATTCAAGTGTGATCTTATTTTTGCAAGTCCTTGTGTGTTTACTGTTGTAATCTCACAGATCACATAAGGTTACCAATAATACATACTAAAACATAACTATAAATCAGATACAAGAGACAAGAACAGATAGGAAAACAGATTATATTAATGTTATGAGTTCATAGAAGGCACAGAACTGAACTGAGTTCTTTGCTTGGCTCAACAGCCTAATATATACAAGTTACAAACAGTTACAAAATAAATACCTGTCGGTTCGGTGAACCGACACGACTGTTTAGTTAGCCGACTAATCTTTCTAGTTAGTTGGTCGACCGACTTAGTCGGCTGATCGACTAGTCGGCCCATCGACTTAGTTGGATGACTAAGTCCGTTTTCATTAAAGTCGACTTATGTCGACTTGCTCCTTCTACATCTCCCCCATGAAAAAAATGTTTCTTCATCCTGAAGAAATAGGGAGGTACAAAAAACGAACTCTTGTCGATCCATTCAGACTTGCTCGTGCTGTGGACTGTGCGGACAGATGGTTGGTCTCCTTTGGACACAGATTTCGACGATAGCTGGAGCTGTGATGGCAAGATGATGCTGAAAGTCGGTCCAACTCTATAATTCCTTCTGGATATCGAGCGTTAAGGTAGTGAGACTTGAAAGGATCGACATCTTTTTGGACATGGGAATTTCTGCTATATTTTCCATATTGGGACCCAACAGTTGGTTTTTCTCTTCTGCAGCATTGATGAGCCGTTTCATCTGTGGACAGATGATGTCGACTTTCTCTAAGTTGGGAAGGGCCTGTTGAACCCACTGATGTGCCTCTCATTCCAGCTTCTGCAGTTTGTTGGTCTCCATCACAATTTGTTCTTCAATGGTTTGCCGCAGTTCTACCTCTGTCGTCTTCCGGCCCTCCAAAGCCTAAATGCCCTGCCTTGCCTGCCTTGTCTATTGATAGACCTGCCCATAGTGATTAGGCCAGTCTCGTAATACTTCCTCAGTGACAACTGATTCTTCCATATGATCCTGTAGGACCTTGTATGCCTCTGAGAATGCAGTGTGTTGGGCCAGGAGCAGTCGAACAGTCTCCTCCTTTTTCTCTTCCTTGGTCTCTTGCATCCGGGTCTGGACAGTCGATACCATTGTCTCAAAGAGCTTATATGCTCTTTCAAGTGGTCGATCTGTGTCGAATTCGAGAGGGCCTGGTACCACGGTCTGGACTAGAGCTCTGCATCTGCCGAGAAACTCGACTTCTTCTACATTTTTAGTTACAAGCTCTTTATTTTTTCGATCTGTCCTTTTCTTTAACTCTTTGGCCACAGTTTTCAGGAGTTGGCCGACCTCTGTGTCGTCCAAGGAACTTACATCCCTTAGGCTAATCCAGAGACTGGATTTTCTATGCTGCTCTTTCTTTTTCTTCTGTTTGTCTATCTGTTGCTCTTGGGTATCTGCAATAGTTGAAGTTGGGTCTGTGGTTGGTGGAATGGAGGTTGAGGGTGTTTCTTTTTGAGGAGGTGATATGGAGGGCGGGGTTTTTTCTGTTTGAGGAGGTGGTATGACCACTTCTGGGTGTGAAGATAATGGTGGCTGTGATGGGTTTGGCTGTAATTCTGGTGGTGGGGATTTTGGGGGTGGTGGTGGTGGTGAAGGGGGTTGTGATGATGGTGGTGTTGGGGACAGAGTAGGGGTATGGAAAGGGGTCAAAGGGTTGGCTGGAGTGTGTTGTGAACTTTTGTCGGAAGAGATACCTGCTTCCGAAGGTGTAGTGGGTAGGTCATCCTGGGCGTCGGTGTCGATTGGATTTGTAACAGAATTTGATGTGCCTATTACGTCACCCTGTTCGTCGTGGGTGAATGTCGTCATAACAATTGCATAGGGATTTTTGCTTGCATAGAGAGGGGATTTTGTCTGTATTTTCTGGGCCAACTTAAACAGTCTAGGAAGTGTCACGAAGAAATCTTTAAGCTCTGCATCTTGGTCAACCCTGGCTCTGAGTGCCTCCGGGATGGCACGTTGATATTCCTCACGAGGACTATCTTCCTGCTATACTTGTGCTTGTTCCTCGACTATGGTTGTCGGGGATGGGGGGGGAGGGGTTGACACAAGGTCGACCACATTTTCAGGTGTCTGTGCCGTTTTTTCTTTCTTTGGCCGACCCTCCGGAGCTCCTGCGTCCACGTACCGTTGAAACTGAACTTCAACGGACACTTTATTTGCACGGGCATCCTCGACAATGCCAACGGCCGCGGCTGCTAGTTCCTCCTCATCATCGAACGAGTCAGCTAGGATAAGCTTGCGCTTACCCCTACCTTGTTGTAGTTTTTGGGCTTTGATGTTTTTCCTTGCGACAGCTATCTCCTTAGCCAGCTTCTTGATGATGCTTTTAGATAAAGCATATTCCGGGTCATTGCCTTCGACTTGACCTGTCTGTACTTGAGTGGGGTTGACGGTTGCTGGGGCCGGAGGAGTTGTCTATTGTTGTGGTGGTGTTGTTGGTTTTTGTTGTTCTGTCGGCTGGGGTTCGACTACTTTTGCAGTCAGAGGTTTGACAGTGATGTGTACCCAACTAGTGGGCACGGTCGGGGTGTCCTCCGACACAAATGTGCTAATGTATAGGTTTAGCTCGTAGTCCTCTTCTTTTTCCTGGTCGGTGAGTGGTTCTATGATGGAGAAGTCGACCTATTTGGCAGCCTCTAGAATTGGTATCTTTGTCTGCGCTTGTCTGGTCAACTCTCGGAAAATCTGCTCGACCGTTGGGTAGTAGTCGAGGTCCTGTGCTTTGGGGTCCTGACCTCGCATGTACCAGACTGATGTATGGTCAAGTTCTAACTAGATATGAGACTCAGCAGGGAGGTTTCGTCAGATGTTCTAGGGCACCCTCCACCTCGTCGTGTGAACCTTCAACTACTGGAACCAGTTTTCCAGGAAGAATTTCCCCTGTTCCAGCTCATGTAGGGTGCCTTTTTGTGAAAAGGGCTTAAACCGGTGCATTTGGAACCTGGTCGACTCCCGGAATACTGGACTACCTTTCGGGCAAATATGGTACATAACAATCCAGAGAATGAGAGAGGGGAATTTGATCATACCTCTTGTCTCCTGACAGCGTTCATAGATGGTTTTGATCATGTCGGCAACATAATATCCCCATCGGTAGATCCAACCGTCGGTCGCGATTGTGTCGACCACTTCCAACATCTCCAGTTTAAGGTCGCTGCCCCGACCTGCCAAAGTAAGGGTGATTGCTATGATTTTAGCCACGATATGTGGCGTCCTTGTCGCAATCTGGCCGATCATCAGTCCTTTGGAATTCTTGCCCAACGGTGAGCCCGTAAGTTCTTGGACTAACCCGTCTTTGATGCCAATAGGTACAGGGCTGCCTTGGTTGGACAGACCCGTAAGCTTGGAGATAACATCCCCGGTGATATCAATCGGCTGGTCGAAGTAGAATTGGTAATTATGGTAGCGACTGATAATGAATTTAACAGCTGCTTCCTTCATCCCACCAAAGCTTGCCATCAGTGGTGCATTAGGATAGTTGAAAATGCCGCTCTTCCGAATTTTCTCAGTGGCCTGGTTCATTCGGTTGTCAACATAGGCCCACTCTTGGATCTCTTGCCAGAGTTTCTGGAATGGGCCTTCTTGGACTTTTGCATTTTTTATGTTCTTTAAGCGATTAAGCAAGGGGGTGTCCTCTACTTGTAGCTCCTTTTCCTTAGCCGCAGCTCTGGTTAGTTTGGGTGCCATTTTGTCGGACTGGTCGGGGTTTTGACAGGGTTCTTGTGTTTTGGTCGACTGAGATTGTGGGTTCTCTGAGGGAAATGGGTGTGGTGAATGAACCTTCGACGGTCCATTATTTATAGGTGTGGTTGGGGTTGAGTGTCAGAATGGGCGTATTAATGGTGGACTTGACAGTCCAATTGCAATACTCGAGTGTGAATTAATGGAGGATCTGTTTCGGCCTCAAGGCCATCAATGCATGATGGGACTTTCGTAGTCGATGGTCGGTGTCATTGGTGAGAATGGTCAACCTGACTAGTCAATGAAGATGGTCGAGTGTGGTGATGTCGGTTGTCGAAGTAGTGAGTTGTTGTCATGGCTGGTTGTGTTGGATGTATTATTTTGTTTTGGAATTTTTCTATCTTTTTATGGGTTTTGATTTGACGGTTAAGGTCGTTATTTGATTTTTTTATTTTTTTATTTTTTCAGTTTCTATAACGTTTGAGTCGAGCTCCATTAACGAGCTTCCGAAATACTAGGCCCTGTAACATTTTCAGTCGGACTGAACCGTTGGGAAGTATTTCTTCGACAACGTCAGGTCCCATCCATTCTGTGTGTAATTTCTTGGGTTTTCCCTTGAATCGACTATTATAAAGTAAATCAAGGTCACCGACTGAGAGGTTTTTGTTTTTGATGTTACGGTCGTGCCAGGCTTTCTGTTGTTGTTTGTGAATTTCCTGATGCTGAATAGCCATGATTCTATGTTCTTATAGCTTACTGAGTTGAAATAGTCGGTCCTTTCTTTCCTATTCGACATCGACATGTAGTATCTGTGCAATAATAGGTGTCTGCTATCGAAAATGTAGGGGGACGACTGCTTCCTACCCGTAGACTAGTCGAAAGGGGGTTTGATCAGTCGACCGCTTATATGCTATCCTATATGCCCAGAGAACCACAGGGATTTTCTCATCCCAGTCGTCTTTGTCGGTGTTGCATATTTTGGTTAACCCTTTTGTCAATGTTTTGTTAAAAGCTTCAATCGCACCGTTCGACTGAGGATGATAGGCAGTGCTTCATCGGTGGTTGATGTGAAACTGGTCGGTCAGATTTTTGATGGT
Organism: Pseudotsuga menziesii; assembly: GCA_001517045.1. Classification (NCBI taxonomy): domain Eukaryota; kingdom Viridiplantae; phylum Streptophyta; class Pinopsida; order Pinales; family Pinaceae; genus Pseudotsuga; species Pseudotsuga menziesii. The sequence goes on along the minus strand of LPNX010904049.1, from coordinate 135,729 downwards.
TTTGTTGATAAAGTGTGATCCTTGGTCACTAATCAATGTGAGGGGGCATCCAAATCTAGTGATAATGTTTTCACAGATAAAATTAGCAGCTACCTCACTTGAACATGTATCGACAGGTTCAGCTTCTGCCCATTTAGTGACATATTCCACTACCGTGATAATATATCTCGCACCTGATCGTTTGGCTGGGATAGGAAAAGGTCCTATGAAGTCTATAGCCCAAATTTCAAACATGATACTAGGGTTTACAGATATCAAGGGCATTTCTGTGCTTGGCAGAGGTTGACCAAGTCGTTGACATCTATCGCATCAACTAACAAAGTTTTTGCAATCCTTGTGGATGGTCGGCCACCATAAGCTTGACTGTTGGATTTTTCTTGCAGTTGTGTCCACTTGAAAATGTCCTCCGGCAGGTACATAGTGTGCTTCATGCATGATCTGTTCTCTCTCATGGTCAAGTACACAACATCTGAGAATGTCGTCTAACCCCATTTTGTACAAAAATCCATTGATGAGGCTGTAGGGTGTAACCTTCATAGCTAAGATTTGTTTCTTCTTGGTGTTCATACCTTCGGGTGCCTGACCTGTCTCTAAGAACTGAGCTGTTTCTTCTAGTTCTTCAGGTACTGCTTCTATGCGCAATAGATGTGCATCCGGCAAGTCGTCGTCGATTCCAGTTGGTTCCTCCCCTGTGTCTATATGTGATAGGTGTTCGGGACCGACATTTAGCTTTCCTGGTCGGACCACTACTTCAAACTCAAATTTTTGAAACAGAAGTAGCCATCGACAGATTCTTCCATGATGAAGGGGTTTATTAACAAGGTACTTCAAATCTTGATGGTCGGTATAAAATATGAAAGGGTTGGCCAATAGGTAATGTCGATACTTCTGGAGAGCAAAGACCATACCTAGGGATTCTCGTTCAGTGGTCGAGTAGTTCTGTTCAGCTTTATTTAATTTTTGAATGCTGTATACGATAGGGTAATCCATCCCATCATCCCCTGGTTGAGTAAGGATGGCTCCAATTGCAATTCCCGATGCATCAATATGCACATGAAATTTAGTCGACCAGTTTGGAAATTTAAGTATGGGAGCTTCGACCAGTTTTCTTTTCAATTTGTTGAATGATATTTGGCATTATTCTGTCCATATAAAATCTTGGTCATCTTTGAGCAGTTCCTCCAGAGGGTAAGTCATATCTGAATAGTGTCTGATGAATTTCCTATAGTATCCTGTATGGCCCAATAACACTTGGACCTGTTTAGGGTTTATTGGGGGTTTTAGGTCGAGGATGATTTTTATTTTGGCAAAGTCGACCTTTATACCGTCTTTGTAGACAATATGTCCTAAGAGTATGCCTATGGGAGTCATAAAAGTACATTTCTTAATATTTAAGGAGAGTTGTATCTGCCGACATCTCTCCAGCATAAGTCGGAGCCATGTGCAGTGATCCTTTAGGGTGGAATATATGGTCCAGTCATCGAAGTATACTGCCATGGTCTTATATATATACTCTTGGAATGTTTTGACAACAATTCGTGAGAATACTGCAGGTGCATTCTTCAACCCAAAAGGCATAACTCTGTAGGCAAAGGACCCAAATTCACATACAAATGTTGTTTTCTTTTGATCCTATTTTGCTATGGGTACTTGATTATATCCTTAAAATCCATCTGTAAATGAATAACATTCATGGCCTGCAACTTCATTTAGGATTTCATCAGCATAGGGGGTGGGGAATGGATCTGTGAGTGTGACTTTGTTGAGCTCCCTAAAATTGACACAAATTCTTAACCTGGTTGGGTCATGTTTCTTGGGCTGTACGACCATGGTACTTGCCCATTTCGACTGGTCGATGGGGTAAATGATCCCTGCTGCTAAGATGTTGTCTATTTCCTTCTTAACTATCTCCTTATACTTATGAGCTAGTTTGTAAGGTCGTTTCTTGATAGGTCGGACATCAGGTTTAGTATCTATTTTCATTTCTCCGATTTCTTGTACTAACCCTTTTAAGTCTTTGTAGTCCCTTGCAAAGACATCTTGGAATTCTTTAAGTAAGTTTATGATTTCGGTGGTTTGATGTTCGTTCCAGTAGTCCCCAATCTTAGCTATTTTTGGATGGTCGTCATTTGAAATGTCAACCTCCTTAGTTTTCACTTTGGCATCCAGCCACTCTGGTGCTTTAGCTTCATTGATCGGCCGACTTCCTTCTTGAACCTGTGAAAATGTAGCTGAAAATTTGACTGCAGTCATTTTGTCAAGGTCTGGTTTGTCGGTGGTCTCGACTTTCAGGATTGAGTAGATCGGTTTGGTTGTTTCAATGTGGTCAGTCTTCCATCTAAAGCTCTTACCTTCGGTGTGCTCATTTTCTAAGTGCAAACGTGTCGACTGTGATTTTGATTCAGCTTGTATCTTGTTACAGTCCCTGATTTGTCGATGGTCTTGGTCAGGTTTTGATTCTGTGAATAAACTGTTTGATCTGGTGTGCTGTCCCGGCCAACTTTTCGTTTTGAGGTATGAACTGGAAGTCCTTAATAAAATTTTCTTTAAGTTCATGCCAAAAGAAGGTTTCTCCTCTAGCTTCCTCCATTTTATACCATTTATTAGGAAATTTGGCTAGGGTTGAAGGGAACAAATGTGGCCAGGCTCGCTCATCTTTGTGTCCAAGCCGTCTCCACTCCTTTTCACAAATCTTGATGTGTTCTTCTGGGTCTTGGCCTTGGACAAAGATAGGGATTTGAGTGTCCTGTGTTAACTTTTTCCCACTGAATCATTCCATAAAGAAAGTTGAAGAAGTTGTCCAGGTCTGCAATTTTGTCTAATGGGTGTTCCACCATCTAGCTGCTTGACCTGTAAATGTTTCCACTAAGCTTTGAAGTCTGCCATGTTCTCCAATATTTTTAGATACTTGTTCAAGATGAATTATTGGGGATTCTCTTTCCTTATACCTGGGCAGTTGGGTATTATGTAATTTGGTTGGCTGCAATGTAGGTCGTTCCCTGATTTTGTTTTCAAAGACTTTGGGGATAATTGATACAGTGAAGCACTATCGGGTGGGTTTTTTCTGTACTTTTTGTATAGTCCATCACCCTCTTGCTTGTGTTTCATAATTTTCCATCTCCCAGTCATATAATTCAGCATCTAAATTGAAACCAATTGAGTCTTGGTTACCTAAGTGAAGCTCCCCATAAATGTTTGGATCGGTATAGTCCATATTATTATGGATCTGGTAAAGCTGTCTGACATCGAATTCCTCATCAATCGGTTCTGTCCAAGGGGCTCCTTGGGAAGGATTAATGGGTACAATGAATTTTTGACCATTTCCTTTTAGCTTAACTTGTTCTTTGTCTAAGGATATGAGGCTTTCATCTTTCGTCCCCAAGGTCGACCAACTAGCGCTGGGAATGAGCTAGATCCTTCTTTTGGGTCGATGATTTCAAAATCAACCTTAGTCGAGATTCCTTTGATGGTCGTGTTGACATCTTTCCAAACCCCAATGGGTTCAATGAGGCCTTGGTCAGCGAGTTTTAGGTAAAATCCTGACTCATAGAGTCGAGGTCGGCCCATCTTTTCCCATGTATCCCTGGTCATGATATTTACCTGAGACCCGAAATCAAACACCACTTGTTGGATGTGATAACCTTCGATTTCCAGGTCGACAAGTGGGTCGACATCGTTTTTGTCTTTTTTATTTAGGCTACAAATGTTCTTAGTTTGTTTTCCAAAGTTAGTGCTTTTTATTTCGTGTAATAAATCAATGAACTGGGCTACGGATTTGTCGGTTTGGATGAGATGAGTTAATTGCTGTGTCGTGCTAAGTCGACTGGTAATAATGTCTTCTTGTTGTGCAATGTCTTCAAATATGTGTGTGGCTTCTTGATAAGTTTTTTTTTCCTTTAGAGGATCCGGATAACCATTGGTCTTTTTAATTTTACTAATTTGGGGGTTATCAGGCCCTGTTTTTGTGCCTTGGCGAGTGACAATATGCCGATTTTTAGTAGTTAATATATCATGCTTTTGTACACAAGACAAGACATTAACATTTTTCTTATTATTGATTTTTTCTAACATGGTAGGAAAATCCTCCAGAGAGTGATCGCCTACCCCACAATGCGTACATAATTTAAGGTCAGTTCTGTCCTTATACAGACAGTCTGCACATCTGTGCCCTTCTTTATAGTAGATGAAACACTGGGTAGATCGACGCGGTCGTATGTCGCGATTCCCGATGAATCGACCTCTTCCTCCAAACCCTTGTCGTCGATTGTTGTACCGGCGCTCATAGCTTCGGCCTTCGTATCATTGCCCGTTCTGGTCATTAGTATTATTTTGCTCATTGCTCTGCGCCGCTGCATTCATTTGGTAGACCGCCTGACAGTTCTGTCTGTTTTTCAGGTTTAATTGACAGTCGGCCGTATTGTGACTTTTTGTCTCACAGATGGCGCACCAGGAAGCTTTTGCGTTCTTCATGTTAAATGCACATTCTTTCGTAGAATGATCCCCGGTCTCCTGGAAAATGTCGTAAAATACTTTAGTTTGCACAAATCGAACGTCTTGTCAGCTGTATTCATGTCGACAATTGTCTTTCGAGTGTCCGGCCGTCGGACATTTAGTACACCATATTTCTTGATTTTTGAGGGACAGTTCTTTCAAGGACTTCTGCACACTTTCCAGCTATTCTTCTATCCTGTGGTCCATCGGATAGGCAGGTATATCTTCGTCCATTTCCACCTGCAAAGCTTTGGTCAGCGCATCTTCATATGTCTTGAATGTTTCCAGACTGATGTGTCAGAGAACTTTTTGTGATAAGCCTACAAGGAACCATTGAATTAGTAATTTCTCATCAATAACATAATCTAATTGACTCAATAGGTCCTTCCAGCGTTTGTCATAATCACGGACAGTCTCCCCTGGCTTTTGCTGCATTGTCTTGAGCTTTTTGACGGCCAGGTGCTTAGTGTTTGGGGTCTTGAAAAAGGATAAGAAATGTGCTTTAATATCAGATTTTGATGCTCTGGGTTGCCTTTCTGAAAATTTCATGTACCAAGTCAGGGCCCTTTTCTGTAAGGCTCCTGCGAACTGAGCCATCTGTCGGTCTTCATCCTTCACCTGGTTGGCATCCCAGATGGACTCACAAATGAACCAATGTCGTCTAGGGTCTTCATCCCCCTCGTAGAGAGGAATGTGAGCTATTCCGTGACCCATGTCTATGTCAATTTCACTGCTCTCAGAAGTTGGTGGGTTCGGAGGCGTGGGTGGTGGGGAAAGTGGTGGTATTGTTGATGAAGTCGCTCCTGCAGAATTTTGGTCGATGAAACTGGTACCTCCGTCGGTGGTCGATTCATCTTCAACGTACAGTGGGTTGTTGTGGATCTCTACTGTCGATGGTCCACTGAAATTTTCTGTGCGCAGGTCTGCGTGTTCTATTCCTTCAAAATTTGTACTTGGCGGGGGGGGGGGGTGCTCCTTCTTGTGTTGGTAAGAGCAAGTGGATACTTTGGAGGGATGGTGCTGCTTGAATCATCACCCAGTTCCCTTTGAATGGTCGGTGTATGACAAGATGTCGTTCGGTGTACATATCATCGCCTAGTCGACTCCAGATACTATAGTCACCAGCTCTTAGTCGGAGGTCGTCTTCGAAAATAGCCTGTATTTTGGTATGTGGATTTAATGGGAAAAGGGTCGTTCCTTCACCGGGAGATGCTAATTGGAGAGATTTTGGTTGCTCTATCCATACTTCTTCCTCTGTAGGGGACACCTCTTGTTCGACGCCCTCTTCTTGTCGGTCATGACCCGACTCTGGTAGATTCTCTTCATGGGCGGTCGCCCTAGGGTTTTGTTCTCTGTGCAGCCCGTCGGCTCTTTCGCGTCTTTCTTCCCTTCTTTGCTGTCTCTCATCCCTTTCTTGTTTCTGAATGTCTGACATACTTCCGTACAATACTATTCTCTTCAAGTCTTCTATGGTCGACTTTTCATCACTGGTGACGTCTATCCTCCTGAAGTCGACTAGGATCCACTATACTCTATCTCTGACACAAGACCAGCTACCCCCCCATAGCCTACCTGACGCTTTTTAGAAATCTCGGATAGTTCGAATCACTTGCTCAGGAAGTATTCCCACTCCCTTTCTGCAATAAATTTCTCCCACTGCCTCTGCTTTTCCGCCTAGTTGGTGTTTGGTGGCTGTTCGCACAGTGGTGGTCTAGGTTCGACAATGTGGCCTGCTCCGTTCTCTATCAAGAATTTGAGCAGCAAGGTCAGCAGGGAGCACAAGAATTGTTCGGTGAAATCTGTGTAGAATTTTGCTTTGACAGTTTCTACCGACGTTCAGTCTTCAACTGCTTGCTCTTCACAGAAGTCGTCGTCGATTTTCTCAAACCACTACGACAGATTTGTTCGTCCCCCTAGGAATCGTTTATCTAGCAACTGCGGTTCTTTAGTTGCATCTGGTCTTCTCATCCAGAAGCTATTTCAACAGTTGTGGCATAGACTCGATGAATTTTTCATGTGTCTCTGTGAAAAATCTGGCTCTAGCTTCAGCGACTGTTAATCTGTTTCGTCTTGCATAATTTTGCAAATAGTTCGCAATTTTACGGTCCCACCAGTCCTTGATCTCCTACTCTGGTATCATATGTGAGCATATATCTTAGACATGTACTACCGGCAATGGAACCAATGTTGTAATCTCACAGATCACATAAGGTTACCAATAATACATACTAAAACATAACTATAAATCAGATACAAGAGACAAGAACAGATAGGAAATAGATTATATTAATGTAATGAGTTCATACAAGGCATAGAATTGAACTGAGTTCTTTGCTTGGCTCAACATCCTAATATATACAAGTTACAAACAGTTACAAAATAACTACCTGTCGGTTCGGTGAATTGACATGACTGTTTAGTTAGCCAACTAATCTTTCTAGTTAGTCAGCCGACCGATTTAGTCGACTGATCGACTAGTCGGCCCATCGACTTATGTCGACTTGCTCCTTCTACATTTACTCTCAGCAATTTAATTTCATAGCATTTGTAGGTGTGACTAGTTGTTGCAAATTGGAGGATAAGGGGCGGTAAGACAAACCTGCACATTTGTATAACAGGTTCCTTCAAACCCATTTGTAGCATAGGTATTTCAATTTATTTTCTTATTATATTCAGCAATTGTTTTGTTGAGACCCAGAGATAGTAAGGGAATATTCATTAAAGTTCATTCCGATCTTGTTGGAAACAACCCCCCCCCCCTCACTGACCCTAGGGATAGGAACACCAGCAACGAAATTGAAAACAATAACACTCAAAATTCAGTGGAATTAGGGACCATATCAGCAGGAACTGAGGTTATACTCAGTGAATAGTTACATTCAGTAGAGATCCCACAGACCCAACAAGATTCACCTCCAAAGGAAGATTCCAACTTGGTTGACACAGTGAACATAGAAGGAGTGAATTCCCTTTTCAGACACGCTCAGAATTTGGTAGTTTCTCAAGTAAAATCTACCACAGATCTACCTTTCAATATTCAATATTGGCCTAGAACAGACCATTGGGACTTCATTCCATCCCCAAGAAGAGACAGGTTAGGTGTCAATTGGTTTAGGAACCCTCTTGTTATGAGTGATCAGGAAACCAGACACTAGATGGAAGGAGAGGGATAACATGAGGGACGAACTGAAACGAATTTTGGCTTCCCTATTCTATATCTTGCACGAGATGTCAGCATGAAAAATATCCCAGCATCTTCATTACCTGCCTTCTATGGGAAAAGTACTAAAGATCCAGATACTTTTCTATTTGAGTTTGACATCTTATGCAGGAGTTATAATTATCTACAGGATGCACAAAAGTTAAAACTATTTCCAGCTACCCTTAAGGATTTTGCACTCAGATGGTTTATGAGCCTGGGGGAATCCACCATCTGAACTTGGGAAGAGATGAAGAGTGCTTTCCTCAGAAAATACTGAGACTACTGTGGACCTAGAGACTCCCAAAATGATATCTTTAAAATGCAACAACCTGAAGAATAGAGTCTTGAGGACTTCCTAGAACGATTCTGCTTTGTATTGCAGAAGTCTAAGTATAATACCTTACAGGAGGATGCAGTCAGAACCCTTTTTCTGAAAGGGATTCTGGATGAATATGTGGAAATCCTCAACCTGATGGCCTCAGGTGATGTATCTCATAAATCCTTTGAGGAGATTACTGAACTATGCAGAAAATATTCTAGGAGTAGAGCCAAAGTAGGAAAAAGCACTAGGGAATCTCCTTCCCGCATTTCTAGGACAGCAGGAACTAGTGGGATCACAAGAGTTGAATTGGGGAACCTATTAGAAAATTTCAAATCTGACATTTTAGGCACCTTAAGTTCCCAATTTGATGCATTGAAAACAAAGAAATGGCAAGAGGAAGAGGACATAGCAGCATTACACATATTCTGCCCCAAATGCAGAAAAAGACACCCTTTAAAAGAGTGCCCTCTTAATACCATTGCAGTCTGTGCTCTTTGCTCTGATAAACACCCAACTAACAATTTCCCTTCTTTACCAGAATTGCAAGCTTTTTACAAGCTTAATGCTGAACCTATGGATCCATCATATGCATCAAGAAGGCCTTGGCATCCTAGACCCCAAAACATGTACCCAGATCCTGTTTTCCTGAACCCTGCATATTACTATCCCATGCAGCAATATCAGTAGCCATGGAGTCCACAAATGTGGCAGAATTGGCCTCCTCATCCTACCCAGAACCAACCATGGCAGCAAGGCTGGCGAGGCCAGTCATATGGGGGACGACAAGGATATCCCTATGGAGGAACCTAATCATCAACCCCTCCTAGTTACTGTCCAATTCCCCCAAATATGCAGCAGCTATTACCGGGATTTACACCACCTGCACTTCCTCCTATACCCCCAGTTCCACAACAATATCAAAATCCAAACCCACCTCGACCCACGTTGTTGCTAGCCCAACCTATCCCAAACCCTAACAACAGACCTTCCCAGCCTCTTCATAATGCTGGAATTCAAATGGCCCCAACTTACGTAATCCATTCAGCTCCTTTACAGGAAATACAATTAAGGTCTGGGAAGACATTAAATAAAACCCCTCCAGTAGTGATTATTCACAAAGAGACTGGAGAAGAAAACACTGAAAAAGATATTACAGAGGAAGAAGAAGTGAAGATTTCCTCATAAAACACTCAAGCACTGAGAACTCATTCCCAATCATCTGCTCATCCACAAGTGAATAACAACCCCCCTTACCCGGAGAGGTTATTAATAGAGAAGCCTGTTGTTCGTCCACAGTTTGATTTGGAAAATGAGTTGAAAAATGTTTGTATCAAGATTCCATTACTTCAGGCTATTAGAGATGTCCCTATATATTCAAAACTAGTAAGGGAACTGTGCTTAAAGAAACCTGGTCGAAAACAGAAAGACCCACCCACAATACATGTTTTAGGCCAGCTGTACAACTACATTTTAGACTGTTCCTTACCCCCAAAATTTGCAAATCCTGGGAACCCAGTGGTGACCATTTGCATCAATGAGATTCCAATAGGAAACACTCTAGTTGACCTGGGGGCTGCCATTAATGTCATGTATATGACCACCATGCAGAGACTTCAATTACATAATATCCTCAGACCTACTCCTACTATTTTGGAGTTGGCTGATAGGAGCACAGTCAAACCTTTGGGGGCCTTAGATGACATTACTGTCACAGTAGCTTCGTGGGAGTATCCAGTGGATTTTCTGGTACTCCAAACTAAACACCCAATGGGGGGACATCCTGTTATACTAGGCAGGCCCTGGTTAGCCACGACCAACGCCTTTATAGGTTGTAGAGAAGGAATTTTAACTATATCTAATGGCACCTCTCTATAGAATCTTATTATTTATCCCCCAACACAGCCTGTATCAGAAAACATGCTATGGCTAAAGAGTCCTTACGGGGATGAGGACGTGGAACAAACCTTATTGTCCATTAGTCAAACTAGGGAGCTGGAAGACCAGATTGAGGACGATATCCTAGAACAATTTGTCTCAGCCACTACTAGTATTGAGTTCCCCCAGTCGTTCTCTAACCTAGACAATGTTTTCATAGAAGATTTTCAAGAACAGTACTACCCTTCAGCCACCTCATCATCAGTAGTTTTATTCATAGATGAGAAGGTTGGAGCCTCAACTATACCAATAGAGATTGGTCCAGGAAGGTCTTTGTTTATCAATGCAAATCTATCTCAAGACCAGCAAAATCAGTTACTTCATTTACTCAAAGCACAGTCTGGGGCATTTTCTTGGATTTATACAGACATGAAAGGCATTCACCCTAATACATGCATTCATCACATCTATACGCAGGAAAATATTAGACCAGTAAGGCAGCCACAGAGAAGAATGAATCCTGCGCTTAAAGACATTGTGAAGGATGAATTACAAAAATTGCTGGATGCATATTTCATCTATACCATTTCTGATAGAAAATGGGTATCCCTGTTGGTGATTGTCCCGAAGAAGGGAGGTAAGTGGAGAATATGTGTTGATTTTCATGAATTAAACAAAGCAACTCTCAGAGACTACTTCCCTCTTCCTTTCATAGATCAGGTTTTGGATACCTTGTCAGGAAAACAATATTTTTCTTTTCTGGATGGATACAGTGGGTATAACCAGATAAGAATAGCCCCAGAGGATCAAGAAAAAACTAATTTCGCCTGCCCATGGGGAACTTATGCTTACAAGGTATTACCATTTGGACTGTGTAACGCTCCTGCAACTTTCCAGAGGGCAGTGTTAGGTATTTTGGCTGATTTATTCCATGACTGTGTGGAAATATATATGGATGACTTTACAGTCTATGGTAATGATTTCAAGCCTTAGATAACCTGGAGAAAGTTTTAATTAGGTGCCAAGAAACAAATCTTTCTTTAAGTCATGAAAAGTGTAAGATGATGTTAACGGAGGGTATTGTTTTAGGGAACCACATTTCATTAGAAGGTATTAAGGTAGACCCTGCAAAAACTGAAATCATTACTGGTTTATCTCCACCAGCTACACAAAAAGAAGTCAGAAGTTTTCTGGGACATGCGGGGTACTATCGTAGGTTTATTGCTAATTTTACAAAGATAGCAGCCCCACTGTTCAAATTATTAGTCAAAGACAGTGGTTTTTGTTGGGATCAACACTGTCAGACAGCCTTTGACACCTTACAATCAGAATTGTCTTCAACACCAGTTCTGCGGGGGCCAAATTGGTCTTTGCCTTTCCACATACAAACTGATGCTTCAGACACTGCCTTAGGGGGAGTGCTTGGACAGAAATAAAACCAGTCTTACTATGCCATTTATTTCATCAGTAAAAATTTAACACCTGCAGAACTAAACTATACAGTAACTAAAAAAGAGTTTCTAGCAGTGGTTCATGCCATCAATAAATTTCGGCATTATATTACTGGTTATGATGTATTTGTTCATACTGATAATTCTTCTATTAAATTTTTAATGAATAAACCTATCACTAGTGGCAGAATTACTAGATGGTTTCTTTTGCTACAGGAATTTAACATTACCATAGTTGACAAACCAGGGAAGGAAAATCTGGTTGCAAATTTCCTCTCTAGATTGACTCATGCCGATGATAATGTTCCTGTAGATGATACATTTCCTGATGAACATTTATTTGTTGTTTCTATTAAAACACCATGGTTTGCAGATATAGCCAATTATTTGGTTACAGGGAAAATATCTGCTCATCTGTCATCTTATGAAAAACGAAGAATCATTCAGCAAAGTGCCAATTATTCATGGGCAGGAAATGACCTCTTTCGAATAGGCCCAGATCTGATTATCAGGAGGTGTGTGATGGAGGATGAGATGTATGACAACCTTCAAGCCTGTCATGATGGACCCTGTGGAGGCCATTTATCAGACCAGCGGACAGCATATAAGGTGTTACATCAAGGGTATTATTGGCCTACACTTTTTAAAGATGATGAAAAATATGTACAGGGCTGTGACAGCTGTCAAAGAATGGGGAGACCCACTGCTGCTGATCAAATTCCTTTACAAGCCCAGGTACAAATTGAACCTTTTGAAAAATGGGGATTGGACTTTTTTGGGCCAATCTCACCAATGTCAAGGAAAAAGAGATATATTTTAGTCTGTACTGACTATGTGACTAAGTGGGTTGAGGCAAAAGCTCTATTGAGGGCCACTGAGAAATCAGTCATAGAGTTTATTTACGAAGAAATTTTTACTCGCTTTGGGATTCCTCATGAAATTGTGACTGACAATGGAGCATAGTTTGTCTTTAAATCAATGAAAGCACTTACAGAACAATATGGGATTAAGCACTATAAATATTCTCCCTACCACCCCCAAGCCAATGGGCAGGTGGAGTCAACAAATAAAGTGTTAGAATCCATCTTAACCAAAATTGTATAGCTGCATCACAAGGACTGGGCAGACAGGTTACCAGAGGCACTGTGGGCTTACAGAACTACGTGGAGAAATACCACAGGATATACCCCATATCAGCTTGTTTATGGGAAACAAGTTCTACTTCCTATAGAATTTCAGGTGAATACTTTTCATACTGCTGCACAATTGAGCCTGAATTTAGACAAAGCTCAGAAGCAGAGGCTGATGCAATTAAATGAGCTCGATGAAATCGGACAAGATGCTATCCAGCGAACTGTTTTAATACAGAATCAGCGGACCAAGTGGCATGATAAATTTTTGAAGAAGAAATTTTTTGAAGAAGGTGATTGGGCTCTGTTGTTTTACTCACGGTTCAAACATTTCAAAGGTAAGCTTACCACCAGATGGATGGGACCATATGAAACTGTGACCGTTTTTTATAATGGTTCTGTCAAAAAAAAGACAATAGATGAAGCACAAACTGCCTTTGTGGTGAATGGACATCGGTTAAAAATATATCACAAACCTCTTTCTAAGCAAGAGTTCATTCATACCATGAGTCAGCAATCTGGACTAGCGCTGGTAGTTGAAGGAATGACTTCTTCATCTCCCACTTCCTCACAGTAACATTCAATGGAATTTTTTTTGTATATATGTACAGGAATTTGTTTTATTAGGTTTCTTTTTGAAGGATGCAGATATTCTTTTCAGGCTCAGGATGTTTTGGAAAAAAACAACAGGGAAGTCTTTTGTTATTATTTCTATTTTGAACCATTGATTTTTTTTGCAAAGGACTGTGTCAATTTGGTAAATTTCTGAGTTGCACTGGTAATTAGAATGTCTGCATCAGATAAATATCTGTGTGCTGTCAGGTTTTTCAGAACTGTCCTCGTTATTCATATGAGTACTTATCCACCGGGAATTGCCTCGATCAGTGCTTTAAGCTTCCAAAGTGGTTTTTGCTTACGAACTTATGGCTTGCTAGGACCATTTGACTTGGTTTCACACTACATGGAGTGAGGGAATTGTTTTTAGTAACAGCTATGGGAATTAAGTTATTTTTAAGTCAGGTACCATTTTGAAAAAGGTATCCAGGAATGGGCAGTCTGGTGGTTATTATCTATTGGCTTTTATAATATCAAATACATATATATACATTTTTTTGCAGCCACTTTATGACTTTCACTTTATACAGTTGCAAAGGTTAGTTGTTCATCTGGGCAAATTCTTACAGGCATGAACAAAGAATACTCTTCCAATTCTGGTACCATCCCACTCCTAGATGGTTTTCAGAGCAGATCCCCCACTCATCTATGCTTGAGCAAATCATAAAATTTATCTTTAAGATGAAATTGGGACAAGGGCCTCTGATAGAAAATGGGTGCAAGAGGTTAACCCGCCGGGATACTGAACAGGTCCGCTGGCAGCGGGTACCGACCTGTGGTATAAACAGGAAAACCCATTAGGGTGCTGAACAGGCCTGTTGGAAATGGGGCATCTGCGTGGGGAATAAGCTTCTTAGATGTTATAGTTACCCCACCGGAGTACTGAACGGGTTCGCTGGCAGTGGGTTCTGACTCTAATATCTCCTTTAAAAGCCTCATCTATACTTGTCTGTATGAACAATGTACCTATGTAAAGGTAAAAGAGAGGTCATAAGTGGTCATAAGGGTGGTTAAATAAAATTTAAATTAACTGTTTGAAAAATTCAGTTGATAGCCAGTTGATAATCATCTCTAGCTGCTCTGAATTTTGGGTAACCTGATTCTTATGAAAAAAAGGATTTATGCCTAATATTTTCTGAGTCCTGAACATAGCTGAGCATTTCAGTACTGTTTGTTGCACTACTCAAACTGTCCTGTGTGAAGCTAAGTCAAAGTGGACCAGTACCCCATTAGCTCTGTTAGTATTCCTTTTGTCTTGTGGCACATGTCCTGGTGGAAAAAGTTTTGTATGGATGACAAGAATGGAGTCTGCATTTATGATTGTTTAAGAATTATAGTTACATAGGAGTAAGGGTGATTGATTGAAGTCTGCACTCCTGATTGTTTATTTTGTTTTGTTAATAAAAATTGATTTCATAACACAGTTTAGTTTCGTGTGTAATCAGGTGAAGCAGCAACTTTGCAATGAGGTAATTATGTCACAAAACTATTGAAGGTCAAGCAAATCTTCAATCTATTTTACCTGTTTATTAACTCACCTGAGTGGTGTATATTGGGAAAGCTAATGGTTTTAACATCACTGTTTGAGTGCATTTGCTTGAATAGCACAGCAGCTGTTAAAATGCTGGTAATTATCAATCCTTCAACATGTGCTGGTAATTATTGTTTATCCTTATCAGCCTGGAAGTATCTCTGTATTTTAAATTTGCTGAAGTGTTGGATGGAGTGCCGGATGGGGTACTGGATCAAAAATTTGAAAATTGGCATGGTAAAGGTAATGGGTGTTGCATGCTTGGATAAGTCCTAATTGTTAAGGATTATGATTATTATCAATTTTTTTTTTATACAAGGTTCGATGAGCTATGGTCTATTATATAAAATTTCACCATTCCTTTGTAAACTACTTTATCGCATTTGGTAATATTTTATTTTTCATTATTAATTTGATATCCTTAATAGGTTATGCCATTTATATTTCAATTTGGGTTTGTAACTCACCATGCGGTGACGGTGAATCAAAATGTGTTATATTATGATCATCATTCCCTGCGACGTGGATGGCATGAACCTCGGCTCACCATGATGTCCTCACCACATCTGCTGATTATTACCACCCTTTACCATAATTCTATTGGGTTGTTTCTAGTTTTACCCTCGCTAGTGAAGAGAACCGTTGATGAAGTTTTCCATTGCCTAAGAAATTGATTGTCTGATATCTCTGCTATTTCGTTGTTCTTCTCTTTTCCTATCTTCACCATGCTTGACCGGCATGAACCCTCAGCATATGAGCAGTTTTTAGCCATACCTGAGTTTATAGCATGCAAGGAGATGTTCATTCGGGCTGGGTGGCATTCATTTTTAACCAATTTATAGGGCCACGATGATGCTGTTTCTTTACAATTTTCTTTGGGTTTTGACGAGCATACAGCCAAGGTCAGGTCCTTGGAATTTTCAGTCACCGAGGAGTCAATTGCATTAGCTACGGGGCTCCCACGCACAGGGGATAGGTGGTTTAATAATTTTCGATTGCCACGAAAGGAATATGACTGTGTTTTCAAACCTGAGTTTTTAGCCGTGAAGGGTGAAAAGGGCTTCTCCAAGCTCTGGGTTAGAGATGAATTTCATAATTATTTGATGATCATCGGTAAGCTGATTACCCGTGAAGGCCACTTTTCCACTTACAAAGCTTGTCATTTTCACCTATTAGCTCACTTCGAGTTCGGTAAGCTTCTGAATTTCCCATTCTATTTTTGGAAAAGCTTAAGTAAGATGGATTCACAAGTTAGAAAAAACTTAGAGAATCCAACTCATAGTCTTTACCATCATGGGCTTATTAAAATACTCATTTTAGCTGAATTAAAGAAGACAGACCGGGTATGGGAGCAATTCGTACATGAACTGTCTAATTCACATCTTACATCCTCCCTGGGAAATGAGTTAGGTGAGCCTTGTATCCCTGATTTAGTGGAGAAAGCTTCCTCTCCAAACAATTCTGTTCACCAAAATGATTATCCTCATGAACCAGCTGTTAACAGTTGTAAGAAACCTGCCCCATTACATACTAAGAGGTCTCCAATCTCTAAGGGACAGTGTGTTAGCTCTCAGTCTGGGGGAGATAAGGGTCGTGAAAACTTGTGTGTTTTTCCCAATAGAAGATTTACTCACAGCATGGCTACTAAAGAGGGAAGAAGGGAATCCAAGGGTAAAGAGCCTGTCCATGTTGAATTGTTATCATCCAATGCTTCCTCTGCCCATGATAACTCTGATTCTCCTGGTTCTCCTCATCATTATACAATGTCAAGTCCTGTCAGTGAACCTTTGCTGCCAGCATCTCCTTCAAAATCAAGTCTAAAATCTGCCAAGGCATCACTTTCCAAATCAGGCTCAAAATCTGCTAAATCTCATAGATCTGGTACTTCAGCTCAAGGAATTGATTATTTTAGGCAGAAGAATTTTAAACTGACAAAGAGGTTGCAAGAGTATGTGAGATTGGATTGGTTCGTCAAGCAGGAAAATGCCATTTTAAAGGCTAAGGTAGCTTCTTTACAAACTTTGGTTGATGAGGTTACAGGGACAAATCGCAGTCTTCGGAAACAGTTAAAGAAGAAAGATAGACAGTTTGAACAATTGGTTAGTGTACATCAACAAACTGCCCCGTCTCCTCCTCAGGTTCAAGTTCTATTTAATACCTCAGCCTCAGTTTCTGGAGTTGGATCCAAGGATTGATCATCTACTTTGAGTTTCAAATTTTGTCCATCTGAAACTTTCTTGCATAGGGATATGCAAGAACTTCAGTCTGGGGGAGATGTTGGTCTCCTATTTTGACTATTCAATATAATATTTTCTAGCTTAAGTCTTATGGAACCAAATAATAATCAGTTTTGTTTGTACATGATTATGTCTTTTTGGGAGATCAACATTGTCTTTTTGGGCTTTGGTAAGTGATTTTTATTCATTCATTACTTTGCCTTGTTTTATGCATATAATTGGGCCTTTAAGCCTCCATTTAAATATTTGGTCAACTAATAGGGTCTTTGTTTCTTTCGTGCAGTAGTCTCGGCGCTCCAAGGAAGAGTTATGCTAGCTGAACCAGCAATTTGGGGGATTCGATCCACAATGGAGGTGTTTCTCTTGGATTCTCCTCACCTTCCAAATGCTTGTGAAGATTACTCAGGTGTTGTTTCGTGGATGTCCTTCGTTTGAGGAGCTATTTTTTTCCATCTTTAGCAGCATGTGGATTTCGGGGGATTTGAACTTCCATCTTTGGTTCAGATATGCCAAGATAGCTATAGGATTGTTAGCTGGATCGATCCTTGTTTCAAGGTCAATTTTACTTTGTATTTTCAGTATAAAATGACTCTTGAAACCCTAAGTAAGGAGGGATACTCAGAGAAGACTGTAAAACTTTATTTCATCAATATATTCAGTGCTTATCTTCATTAAAGCTGTGATTTAAGATTGTTAGGTGTTGAGGGCAGGGCCCACCTTCAACACCAAATCTTTGTACTTCGGTATTGTGTGTTTTGCAGTAAGTAGAGTAATGTTTTTATCCTTTGACACTGTTTTATGGAATGTTAATGGTTTTGCTCATTTGTGAGTTGAAATAGAATGTACGTCTGTAGATTATTAGTTAATATCATTTGCAATTGATCTAGCCTGTTGAATAGATTTAGGAACAGTTTGTATTTAAAACCCTCTCTGGTTTTCAGCGTGGATTGTTTATTGATGGTTATGGTATTGATAAGCTATGTGATGAACTTGACTTGGATTGTTGTAGAATCGATTTCATGAAGAGAATAAATTGGATTTCATATTTCCTTTTGTCGTTAGTGTTAGCTCCATTCTTTTGACTTTTGAGCTCACAAAACTATAGGGTAGTCTCGCATTGTAGTGTGTGGATTTAAAAAGAATTTACAGTAGTAGAAGGTTTAAATATTTCGATTTACAAAGCATCTAGGGTCTGTTAAATAGTCTTTTGAATGGTGACTAAATAGGAGCTAGAATTATGCTTCTTGGCATTGAATGAAGGAAAAGAGTTATAGTTTACAGCACTATTTCCTAGGATTGGACATCAGCTTCATAGTCTACATATAGACGAGAATGAGTAAATATTTCTTGAACAGTTTTAACATTCATTGGCATGTATTTTCTGAATAATCTCAGCATTCTTTTATGTGAATAGAATGCAGCAGCAAATAAGATTTCATTTTGTCAATTTTGTACGAGTGGTTTAGAGCAGAGACGGACTTCATTTTAGACATTGCTTGTTTGATTGTCTAATTTTAGCATAAGGATTGGAGTCTTAACTCAGCATATTCATTGGTGGGAAAGATTGGAACTAGGGTTTTCATTTTTTAAGTTCTTTTTAACAAGTTGTTTTCTCTACAGGATAGCTGTAGCCTAGTATTGTTTTTGAAGATCAGTATTGCTTTACAAGATTGCCGTAGTTTAGTATTTCTTTGAAAGACTAGTGTTGCTTTGGAAGATTACTGTAGTTTCATACTGCTTTGAAAGATTGTTGTAGGTTGCTGTAAGATAAAAAAAGTTTGACAGTAATATAGGGTCAGCAAATTGATTTTCTTTTCTAGGAACCCTTAGCATTGATTATTCATTACAGTAATAGATTGATCCATTCCATTGTTGTTTGACAGTAGACTAGGATTTCTTGAAATATGAGCATTGAGACTGCTTTGCCTACACATACAGTGTAGCAGCTCGAAGTATACGTTCTCCGGTCGATAATTAAATCAAGGTGAATTAAATAACATTAATTTTAACCAACACATACTGAAAAGAATCTACATGCTCGTATAATGAGCTTATTCTTCTATTTAATCCTAATTCTAATCGGAGGAAACAACCCAATCAAGTGTAATCATACTTCCAGTGAAGCAAAGAAACCATTTGACTGAGAATCATAATTCCATGCATGCTACTATTTGAGAAAACCCATAAAAGATGCGATAAATGCAATAAAGAGTCGGTAGGCAGCTAATACTTATGACTGGAAATAGGAAGTATGCCAAAAGCTGGAGCATTAAAAACCTTTGAAAAATACAACTCCATCCAAGAAGCCACGGGATCACGAAATTTTCGATTTAAAACTTCAATGTCTTCATTATATTCATCATAAAGTGAAGCATTCTTTTCCTCTCCATTGCTATTCTTTTTAAAATTTGGCTCAAGAATGGAAACGAAGGGATCTTCAAACTGCTTCTCGACCTTTAAATAAAACCCTTGATGAAAACTTGAACAATTAAAATTTTGAAAGTGACCATAAGTCAAGAATGGCAGCTTATTTCTTATATCAATAGTAAGAGGTTGAAGAGCAGCAACTTCTTCTTCATAACATGATAATCTCGTAGCAGGAACTAGGAAATTTCTACTATAATCCACTGAAAGTATATTATCATCAAAAAAATCATCAAACTGATATGAAGAATCAACACAAGCATCATTTATATCCTTGTTCATATGAAAATCTAAAAATGATGAAGAAAACTGTCTTCAATCTGAATGATACCCACGTTCTTCTTCCTGTTCATAAGCTTGTATATCTTCAAAATGAGCCTAATCTCGATTCATTTGCAAGCTCGGATGTTCTCCTCCACTCCTTTTGCATCCTCAAACAATTGTCTTAAGGATGATGATTTCCTTTCTAACAAGAAAAAGACAAGATCTGAATGTTGATCCATAACATAATATACCATAGCAAGTTTTTCCAAAGGTCTGAGGCTCTGTAGGCATATTGATATAAAAACTTTGAAACCTCCAATTAAATTTAGTAATTGGCTCATCATTCTCCCTTTTCAAACTATAAAATTCAGAAAGAAATCGATCATAAGATTTATTCTTATCCCAATACTTCAAAAATACATCATGTAACTCTTCCCATGATCCATGTAACATTCAGTGTAATGTATGTGAACTAGAACATGGCCCATTGTTGGGAGAATATGTGAGTGAGGATGCAAAAAAGGAGAGACTAGTTGAAAATCTCATGGATTTTGTAAAGAGTACATATCAACTTATGGAGGAGATGAATATGAGGCCAAATGATATCAATGTGGAAATTGAACCCAGTGATAGATTAATTTTACTCACAACAATTAACAATTGATCATGCAAAATCACTCACAAAAGAGACTGAAATTGGAGCTGAACACTAAACTGTATTAAATTAGTGTACAATAGCCAACCCTGTAAAATAATAGGTTACTTAATAAATAACATACATCAGGGATTTTAATGCAAGAGAAGAAATTCGAATCTAGCATAAAGCAGGCTTACTAAAAATAAGCAAATCCCCCATAGGTGTAAAAAGCTGATCCCAAATCTGTCATGGAGCTCACGAATTGGAAAAATGGCTTAGGAAAGCTAAAGAGTGGTGGAAGAGCAGCTCATACATGATTTTTCAAGGATAAAAGAGTGGAGGATGAAGAGGACAAAAAACTAGTTCACCTCACCTAGTCTAGCTTTTCCATTTGCCTTAAAACACTGAAAAAGCAGGGAATAAAGCAGAAAAAGCAGAAGGGCACCTCGGAGGCCAGGAATAAAGAATATTTGATTCCTTGGGCTTTCCCATGCACTACATGAGTCAAATAAGGCAAGTTTGACCACTATGGATAGGTAAAAGACAACTTGCACAAGGTGGGACACATGAACTAGGCTAATAAGACAAAAATAGTTAAATTAATGTCTAAGTGGGTAAACCATGGGTTGATTATTCTAACACCCCCCCTTAAGCCTGAATTATGAGTAATATATCAGAAAATTATAGGGCCTAGAAACAAGTCTTAGTCACCCTTTACATACTGCATGTCCATTTATACAAGGAAAGAGGCAAAACCAACTTGGGAAAATCCTCCCTTAAACATGGACTGTAAACAAAATTTGGAAATCTTGTCTTCACTCATGCTTCACAGCATGATCAGTAATCCCCAGTAGTGATTTGAGATTGCTGAAGGACTTCTCACAAAATTCTTTGGTGAAGATATCAGCTACTTGTTCTGAAGATGAACAGAAGAGTAGGTGAATGGTGCCATCATGCACAAGTTCTCTGATGTAGTGCATATGGATCTCAATGTGTCTGGTTCTCTGATTCTGAACTGGATCTTTGTAGATTTGAATGGTACTTTGGTTATAATAGTAGATAGTAGTTGAGTACTTTGGTTCGAAGCCACACTCTCCAAGTAAACCCTGCAACCATAAACATTGAGTTGCTGCATTAACAACTCCTCTGTACTCTGGTTCTGTAGATGAGAGTGCAATGGCACTCTGTTTCTTACTTGACCAGCTGATTGGACCTTCTGCAAGCATGAACACATATCTTGATGTGGAATTTCTGTCTGTGCTATCACCTTCCCAATCACTGTCAGTAAATCCAATCAAATCAAGATCACATTTTGCTTTATAGAAGATCCCATGTGTCCTTGTTCCCTGAACAAAGTTAAGGATCCTTTTGGTTGCTTTCCAATGGATATCATGAGGCTGATCCATGTATCTAGAAGACACACTTACTGCATAACAAATATCAGGTCTAGTATGTGTCATATACAACAAAAATCCAATCAATTGCCTATACAGTGTATTGTTTACCATAGGTGAAGAATCAGCTTCTTCTAGCTTCACTCCTGAAAGGAAAGGAGTTTTGATTTCTTTGCAATCCTTCATTCTGAATTTGTTCAGCAAGTCCAAGGCATATTTGGACTGGTGCACCTTTATTCCAGCTTTGTTTTGAGCAATATCAAGCCCCAAAAATTGACTTAAGAGCCCCAAATCTGTCATGGAGAAGGCTTGGTTCATAGCTCCTTTTAAGGAAGCAATCTCAGCCTTTGAGCTTCCTGTAATGAGGATGTCATCAACATATAACACAATGATTATTAATGAACCATTAACTAACTTCAAATAGACATTTGGATCTGATTTGCACCGAACAAAATTCAGTGATAGCAATAAGCTATCAATCTTGGCATACCAAGCCTTGGGGGCTTGCTTTAGCCCAGACAATGACTTTCTCAACCTGCACACAAGAGAAGGGTTAGTAGAAAAACCTTGAGGCTGCTGCATATATATCTCCTTAGTGATATCTCCATTCAGGAAGGAACATTTTACATCCATGTGATGTACCTCCCATTGCCTTGAGGCTACAATGGCTAGAGATAGCCTGATGGAATCCATCTTTGCCACTAGGGCAAAGGTCTCATTGTAATATATGCCATGAACCTGTGAGTAGCCCTTGGCTACCAATATGGCCTTGTACTTTAGTGGTGAACCATAAGCAGGAAATTTGGTCTTATAGACCCACTTACACTTGACTAACTTTCTTCCTGGGGGAAGATCCACTAGCTCCCATGTGTTGCTCTTTTGGAGTGAGCTGAACTCCTCCTTCATGGGTGTTTGCCATCTTGGATATCCTACTGCTTCTTCATATGTTTGAGCATCAGAATCCACCATCAAATAGCATTTTTCAGCAAACATAGGATCCTTCATGCACAGACCACTCTCAAATTGAGATATAGTCCTCCTTGGGTCATTGGGATCCCCAGCTAGCTCTCCTTCTGCATGTAGTGTCTTGGCCGCCCATTTTTTCCTTGTAGGGTTTTTAGGGTCTGAAATAAACTCATCTCCATCAGAAAAATCAGAATCATCATGTTCAACAAACTCTTTACTTACTTCTTGAGGTTCATGTGGTGAAGAGGCTTCACCAACTTCCATTGCTGCAAGGGGTTCTTCTTCAAACTGAACACACCTTTCAATGAAGGATTTGTTTGTGCTCAAATTTATCAAATTGTACCCTTTTGAATCTTCAGGGTATCCAACAAAAATACACTCTTGGCTTTGGGGCTGCAAATCTTTCCTCTTCTCTGTTGGAATTCTAGCCCAAGCCTTTGAGCCAAAAATCCTAAAATGGGTCACATCTGGCTTGTGCCCACTCCATGCTTCGAAGGGATTCATACCATCAAGATGTTTATGAGGCACACTATTCTGAATATAGGCTGCAAAGTTGATAGCTTCGTCCCAGTACTTTGGTGGCAAAGTTTTGGCCTCCATCATGCATGTTGCCATCTCCTTCAGTGATCTATTCTTCCTCTCAGCAACACCATTTTGTTGTGGTGTGTAAGGGATAGAATGCTGCATCTGAATACCTGCATCTACACAATAATTAATAAACTCAGAATTGACATACTCACCACCATTTTCATATCTGAGGGCCTTGAGTTTCCTTCCGGACTGGTTCTCAACCAAAGCCTTAAAGACTTTAAATAGGCCAAAAACTTCAGACTTGTGTTTCAGGAAGTGAATCCAACAATACCTGGAAAAGTCATCAATGAAAGTCAATGCATATTTGGCCTGAATCATGGACATATGAGGGAATAGGACAGCAACATCACTGTGGATCAGCTCGAGGGGTGCAGAGGTTCTCTCATGACTAGCTCTCTCAAATTTGTGCTCTGGGTGTTTCCCTAGGATACAACCTTGGCAAACTCCTTTGGAAAATTTTATCTTGGGAAACCCTATGACCATCTCTTTTTCACTAAGATCAGAAATATATTTGTATTTTAGGTGGCCAAATATTTCATGCCAAAGCTTTCTTGCTTCAATAGCATGAATCAGAAGAGCAGAGGGGTTTGAGTAAGGTAGGAAGTGTGAGAACATGTATACCTTTTGAGCATGATTCACAACTCCTTTTGCAATGACTCTACCACTTGAGATCTCTGTGATCTCAACTTCATCGAGGGAGAATATGAATTTCTTAGGAGACCCAGTGTGGGTCATCTGGTACATTGACAAGAGGTTGGAGGCAAGACCAGGCACATACAAGACATTGCTGAACTGACCATGATCAAGATCAATCCTCCCTTTGCCCAAACTTTCAGTGAGAGAGTCATCTCCCAGTACTATAGGTGGTCCTTTTGACATGTCAAGTGAGGAGAAGGCCTCCTTGGTCGAAACCATGTGTCTTGAAGCTCTAGAATCAATGATAAAACTGGGTGAGTTTGATGTGCCAGCAACCAATGCATGAACTCTCTCTCTGTCATTTGAAATTGATCCTCCTTCTCTCTTCTTTGAGATTTCTGGAAGGGAGATGCCATTCTTCTCCAGGAGTTGGGTTAGCATGTCTATTTGATTCTTCATACAAGATATTTCAGTGTGATTGACCTTATTGCAGTATGCACAGTTGCTCATTTCACCTTTGTTTTTCTTCTTCTGTAGTTCTTCTTGGAACCTTGTGGCTCCTCTGGAGACTGTTTCTTGTCTCTCTCTTGCTCAGGTGGATTTTTAGCTTTCTTTTTGCTTTTTGAATCCACCTTCAAATCTCCAACAATCAAATATTGATCTTTGGATGGTTTGATGGTGCCCATCATCACCAGCTTGTCCTATTCTTGTGTGAGAGATTCCATGAAATCTACAAGGCTAGGCATCTTCTAGGTTTGAGCTGTCAGTTTTGTGGCATAGAAGGTCGAAACAAACAATGAATAGTCAGGGCCTAGCTTTGAGAGGATGTCCAGGATGAGCTGATCATCTTTCTTTTCGATCCCACACTGTTTCAGCTGCAAAACTAAGGCTTTGAACTTGGAGAAATATAGCTGCAGGGATTCAAAGCTATTTGGACTCAGAGAAATCAGCTCATTTTTTATTTGATGTCCCCTAATCTCATCTGTCTTTCCAAAAAGATCAGAAAGATTCTCCCATACTTCATTCGGTGATGTCAATCCATCAAGATGGAAAAGGAGGTCTCTAGAAATACTCAGACACAGGAGGCCATAAGGCTCATCCCTCCTGTTGTGCCATTTTATCTTCTCTGTAGCTGCATTGGGCTCTGCTTCTGTTGCCATAGTCACCCTATAGAGGCCTTTCTCTCTCAAAAATATCTCCATCTCTGCTTTCCATTCAAATAAATTGAAGGGAGTCAAGATAGTTTTCTGTGATTGATCCATAGCTTAGAAAATCTGTCCCGACTGTCAGTAGAAGGCTCCCAGTCACTGATGTCGAACCTGCAAAAAAATTTTGGAGGAGAGAAAACAATATA
>LPNX010904049.1:51752-110467 GCA_001517045.1 Pseudotsuga menziesii | reverse complement strand
GATCATGCAAAATCACTCACAAAAGAGACTGAAATTGGAGCTGAACACTAAACTGTATTAACTCAGTGTACAATATCCAACCCTATAACATAATAGGTTGCTAAATAAATAACATACATCAGGGATTCAAATGCATGAGGATCAATTCGAATCTAGCATAAAGCAGGCTTACTAAAAATAAGCAAATCCCCCATAGGTGTAAAAAGTTGATCCCAAATCTGTCATGGAGATCACCAATTGGAAAAATGGCTTAGGCAAGCTAAAGAGTGGTGGAATGGCAGATCATACATGCTTTTTCAAGTATAAAATAGTGGAGGATGAAGAGGACAAAAAACTAGTTCACCTCACCTAGTCTAGCTTTTCCATTTGCCTTAAAACACTGAAAAAGCAGGGAATAAAGCAGAAAAAGCAGAAGGGCGCCTAGGAGGCCAGGAATAAAGTAGATTTGATTCCTTGGGATTTCCCATGCACTACATGAGTCAAATAAGGCAAGTTTTACCACTATGGATAGGTAAAATACAACTTGCACAAGGTGGGACACATGAACTAGGCTAATAAGACAAAAATAGTTAAATTAATGTCTAAGTGGGTAAACTATGGGTTGATTATTCTAACAATCAAGAGGTGTTATGTTTTTTATACTGATGTTTATTTTGTGATTATAGGTTTTGTTGTAGATGATAGGTAGTCTTTTGAAACTATCTTCAAATTTGATGAAGTCAAATATGATGAAGAAAGTCTCTCAAATGAGGAAAGGTATGAAATATTGCAACAAAAGGAACTTATTAATGAGTTTCTTGATGGAGGAACAAAAACAGTTGGAGATGATCTAAAGATGAAGGAATAAAAATAAATGTGCAAATACATTTCTATAGGGAAGAATCAGAATTACATTCTGATGAAGGAAAAAATTGAACAATCACCATAGATTGTCATGAAATATGAAGAAAAAGATGTGCTTTCCAAAAGCATGGCGACAAAATATAATTCTGTTGTAGTAAGAGATGAAATGGTATCCTATGAATATTGTATGCATCCTATAGCTTAGACTATTGAATAAATTGATGATGGTTAAATTTTTATGTTATGTTCAGACCAACACAAAGGGAAGATCCCAGAGAAAATATCAACAGGGACTTCTGAGTCTCATGTTTCTGAAAGTATTTTTGGTGTGATTTTGTAGGTATTGAAGAAACTGAAGATAGACAAAGGAATAAATATTCCATCACAAAGGAAGAGACCATATTGTCTCAAAAGGGTGATCAATACCTGGAGGAATTTGTTGTTGCAAATTTGGCTAATGAATACAAAGAAAAACTTTCTAACCTCAGAAAGTATGATGAAGAGTTAGAAATGTTTGACAATTTGTTGATCAATCCAAGGATTGATAAAGATGAATTCATAATGCTTGGTTGCAAATTTGTAAAGGAGCAGATAGAAGGTCAAAACATTAAAATGTCTTGCGATCCAATGGATAGCAGCAGAGAGTCAAGAGAACCGCAACGGTTCAAGAATAAGAAGACGCAAGTGTACCGGCCAAAGGACAAATTGTACATGGAGATTGAAGAATTAAGGATTTTTATGGTGAAGTTGTATAAAATAAGGAATGAAGAAAGAATGTATTTTTACATTAGCAAATAAAAGAAACAAAATGACAACAGAAGACAAATGACAGAAGAAGACTGCACAAGAAAAGCTAGTGGGGCATGGCAACAGAAAATATGTAAACCAGGAAAAATGAATGTGACAAAGAAAAAACAACATGATGAGATGAATGACCAGCTAGATAACAAATTTTGGGATCTTGGTATATCAAATATTGAATATTATGACAAGGAGGTCATATTTCTTTCTTCCTGGGGAGTCTGATGCAGGAGCATATTGCTCTCCATCCAAATCCAAGCCCAATGTTTGGATCTGATCGAGAAGGGGTCCTCATTTCCTGAATTAATAGTATTTGAACTATTATATCATAAATAAATCTATATTTAAATGTGATTCTAGATGGCTGATGAGTCATTTAGATGAGTCACTAAGTGAATGAATAAGTCATTAAGTCAAAGTGTGATTCATGTAACAATTCCCTCATCTAATGGCAGTGACTCATCCTTAATTAGAATTAGTTAGCATATTGTTGAGTGTATTAAGGATATGAGATAGAATTGGTTCATGAATCCTATTGTATATATTATGTAATCCTTCGAGGCAATAACAGGTAGAAAAACAATGTAATATCTAACTAAGGGGTATCCAAGAAATGTAAATTTGGATAAAAGGTAGCCAAACAATGTAAATATGGACAGAGGTGGCCAATAGTGAGAAATCAGGACAAGAACACTAATTAGAGTTCTATCAGCTCTATAAATATTAGAACATAGATTCTGGATCAATGTGGATGTACAAATTCCTTGTATTGAATGAAGGAAATCCTATTTCAGCATATCTTTGTGTAATTGCAACTTTGTAGGAGTGTATGATTTTATGGGTTGAATGCTTGATTAACCTCTATTAATGGTTGATATTTCTGTGTGTGTTGTATTATGAATTTAGGGATTTTGAGAGAGAAAGTTTACAGATATTGGTTGATATTCAGTTGAGCGTCCGTCTTGTTGGCTGGTTGCGTTCAGTTCAATGTGAGTCGCGAGATCGGTTTTAACACTTTTAAGAGTGTGAAGGTTTACCTTAGCGAAATTTTGGTTTTTGGCCTCATTTGAGCCTTAGCGCTGTTAATTCTTCCCTTTGGATCGGGCCTCTTTTGGAAGAAGTGGAGTCTTATATCACTCGCCGTTGCGGCTCTCAGACCAAAGTCTCCGTCCGATCCACTTCTCTCCGACGCCCGATTCGGGTTGTGATTCGCTTGCCCCAGAGTTCTGGTTCACCCGACGTTGCGGCTGGGGAGATAAAGTCGGGCCCCGACATGAGTTTCACCCGACACCCGAACTCCGCCTTATGTAGCCTCCGTCGCCTTTTTGTAGCCTGCGTTCTGTCTGCCTCCCGATCACCTACGACACCCGTGTTTCCGCTCCCCTCTTCTGGCACTCCTCCACCATTGCGGCTCCTGGAGCCTTCTCCCATCCGATCTAAGAACTGCCCGACTGCAGATTTACCTTTTCGTTTCCATTCCGAACCTCCGCAGTTCCTCACCCGGATGAACTAGGCTAGCTCGTTGTGAATATATCATTATAATTTTAAAATTATGGATGCCTAATGTCTGAATTCAATGGATAATGCACCAAGTTTGTATGCAGAGATCATCTCATGAATCGCTGAAGCAGAGCATCGCGCCGGAAAGGACAACGTGAACGAATGACCGAGGCACCGATGGGACATTTTTCTTTTTAGCGGTTACTGTCAGAAAATAAACGCCTGTGGAAATGATGGAGAAGGTGAAACGACCAGGAAAGAAACTGAATCGTCAAGGGAAGTGAAAAGACGCGTTGAGGGAACCCAGAGGACATCAGTTGTAGTTTAAATAATGGGAAGCTCGATGAAAGGAGGGCTTTTTCCCTTAGAAAATTTTGTAATTGTTGACTTGTAAGAGGAACTATTTCGTTTTGCGAAGTGAACTGCAATTTTGTCTGCTGGAAAGAGTAAAGAGGTGAAATGTACCAATGCTATTCAATGAATAATGCTGAAGAAGAACTATTTCGTGTTCAGCTGTATTTCATGCGCTGTAAGGATATTTGATGTTTCGAACCTAAGTTCTTGTTAATTATTCTGCAGTCTTTTCTGGGATGCATTTGCACTATGAGTAATAATTGTTGTTATAGAATGATCGGCTAACTGGTTATTTGAATATTTGTAGTTTTCATGTGCTGTGGGAAAAGTATCAGCTATCTGTGGTTTTTCTTACCATATGTGATTTTTTTTATTGCTCAGTTAAGATGATAGCCTCGCTCCCTAGGGATAGTTAGTTATTTCTGTTCGTATCTGGTTTGTTTGCTTGTGAGCATAAGACGAGAGGTAAGAACCTGCGCATCACTTTGTGACCGCCCCCTGCATTTAAACCAGCCTGCATTTAATTAGGCACGTGCATATCATTCCTTTAAGTCAAAATACAAAAACTCGGTGGGCCGGGCCACAACTGGTAAAGCCTTTGTTTGTTACTTTGACCTACGGTAGCCGGACCGCAAACCAGACGGATTCCCTATACCAAACAGTCAGCGGGCTAGTTGGGAACGCTGATTGGGGAGAATCCCTTACTGTTGCCGCCTGCGAGTTTCCAGGCCTCAACAGGTTGTTATAGGACAAGATTTCAATCTTGAATAGCACAAGAATAGATGTCCAAAAAATATATCACCCTCTCTCTAATTCTCTCTACCATCCTTCCTTGATAGGGTTCCCTACAAATAAGAACCCAACAAGCAACTTCATCATTTTTATCTATCCCTATTTGAATTTAGTATATTTGAACAATGTTCTTTGTGAAACATTGAGCAATGATGTCATTGTTGTTACGGAGAGAAATTCCTATGGCTTGGGGTACCACAACAGATAGCTTGACTCCAGAAATCAATCCTTTCCAATATGCAATAGAAATTAAATGTCTAACACTAAAGGATCAGACATCGTACCTTATTCTAGACGGTTGAAGTAGATCCCCGTTGAGATTTCCAACTTCACCTTGAATTGATAGATTACTTCCTTAACAACAAGTAAACAATACAAGCATTCTATATATCATGGTGTTATATCTATTCTATCATATATAATCAATAATGTATAAGAATTTGACATAATCCAATGGATAAAATATTCATTCAAACACACATTATTGGACAAGAAAAGATATTTCTATTAATATAAATCAGAGATTACAAGATACAACCTCTGTCGGCATGAATGCGAACTGGAGAAACGGAATCCACCACTTGGGTCTCCACCAATTCAATCCTCCATCACTAGATAGCAAGCTCACAAGCAAAAGGAAAGCTTGGGAAGAACACAAAAGTGCTCCAAGGGACAAAGGGAAGCAGACTCAAGAATACGTTCCGGCAACAATGGACTATAGTTTCTTTGCTCTGAATTCTCTCTTATGCCTTTAATGTACCAAGGGGTTCCTTATATAGCTTCTCAAAGGGGTAATGAAAGGTCGAATCCAAGTGATCTCAAGGCATATGGAAGGCCAAGAGTCAAATGAGTCAGATCCATATCAAGGAAAACTCCAAAAGGATTTGGATTTTGTACACATCTCGATGTACGTGGTTTTAGTGGTCAAACCCATGTATATACGCACTTATAGGTTTAAAATTCGTGTGTATCATTTTTCACATGTTTTTAGGGATGGTCAAGGAAACATCAAAGGACAAAAAATGGTCCATGGGGTATAAGGAGTCTGCAGCGGGACAGGGGAAGGCCACACAAAGTGTGATTCACCTGGAGTGGTGAAACAACTATAATAGATGCCCCCTAATGTGTGAGGTCAGAGGGGTCATACGATGGACGAAATACATTATAAGTCCATCCCAGAAGTGGAGTGATGAAGGATCCCAAATGGAAGACCAGTCACCTAATTAGCATAGTACAATAGTACAACTCTGCATATAACTGCAAATACATATAGCAGTCCCGGATACATAAGAGTACAATGGCCATGAATAAGCATGATACAAGATATCACATAAGTGGTCATCGCCACGTACAATATACATATATTAAAATATCCATGATGAAGATATACAAAGGACCATGATATCCATAATGGCTGAAGATATATAACAGATCAAGATCTCCATAGTGGCTGGAAACATATGACATATACTGGAATCAAGTCATGAGAGCTGAAATCTCATGAAAACTGGCACGATCAAGGAGGTAGCATATAAGAGATGCCACCAATCTAGAAAGTGTTCTACACAAACTGCTACGAGTACATGTCCTCCTATGTGAATAGAGGTTTCGAGGTCAAACATAGTAGTCCATCATTTGATTACCGGTCATTAATGTATACCGTTAACAGACGCGAGATCACCCATCGATGATGAAAATGGGAGTCAAGGTACTAGAGTTCAAAATAACAAGCGTGAATAAATGTGTTGAGGTCGAACATTTGAGAGAATCCATCGATCAGGGGACATTGATGTATTCCCAAAAACTGTCGATGGTGAGAGAACCTGCCATTGATGACTGCAAGTCTTAAGGCACTAAAAATGACTCTAGATTCCAGTCCCAGAATAAATGATCTGAAGTCGATGGGATGAAATCCGTTGGAAGGAGGAAATTAAGGCATCCCCCATCATCCAACATGAGGTACTCAACAAAGCTGTATAATGTGGAAGGACTTGATTATAAGGTGCACGAACCAGTAACTGTACCAGGAATGGCCGACATGCAAAGTCAAGATAACTGAGGAATGGCCGACTCAGGTTTCAACTTCCTTCGAACAAGAGCATAACAACATATGGTGACTGAATGAAGGTAGCATAGACTCGATATACAAACTGGGACATCTCTATGACACAGGAGGCATCGACAGAGGCTCCATAAGGACTAGAAGCTTAACCAGTCCATGGAGATAAACTCAGATAAATGAGTACAGCTCCTAAATTCAAACTATAACCCAACCAATGGATGTGATATATAGTGCTCTCTTCGAAGGCGACACGACTCGATAGCTGCCAAAGATAACATCTTTCCTTGTCCGGCTTTTTGGTTTTTTGATTTTTTTTGGACTATTTAAAAGCTTGAAAAAATAATAAAATAGCTTTATAGTTACAGACTAGGAGGAGATGACTGTCATAAGGGAAAACAAACTAGTTCCAAGCAGTGGAACATACCTATGCTCAATGCAAGGATACATGTGTAGGATATCGACACTCGGGAAAAAATCCCCTCCCGGTAAAAAGGGAAACAAGCTGCGAAGGATATAAAAAATGGATCTGCATGGCTAGACATGAGACAAGCTCGGGATATATGGCTGAAGCGCAATGTCAGGAGAGCCGGCATAAAGCTCAATAAGACAGGTAAAGCTCATGATAATGCATTCACAACTTGACATGAGGGAGTCCTGAGGGAAAAGGCCAGCATAAGATCAAGAGGAGTATGAGGCTCTTGTGAAATGTCATGGTAGTACTATACAATGGAATCCCACACCCTAAAAGAGAAAATGTCTGCATGGGCACCAAATGAAAATAAGGTGCTAACTAGGGTACCCATGTAAGGTGAAGCTCTACCACTCATATCATGCCACTTCTAAACAGCAAGAAGGTTCCGTGTCATAACAAAGTGGGTTCATACCTA
This sequence comes from Pseudotsuga menziesii, assembly GCA_001517045.1. Lineage (NCBI taxonomy): Eukaryota > Viridiplantae > Streptophyta > Pinopsida > Pinales > Pinaceae > Pseudotsuga > Pseudotsuga menziesii. Next base: position 103,228 of record LPNX010904049.1, on the reverse strand, counting down.
AGGTCATGGTGATATGGTCATAAGGTCATGCAAAATGCAAACAGTGGTGAAACCTAACCTATATTCCAGTTTAGACATGATACCCAATATCGGCACGAACGGGTCAATCCAACGGCTGAAACGGCACTGTAAAAGGTCCTCTACAACATGAATTATGTCAAAAACGGTCGAAAATGGTTAGAAAATGACGAAACTATAGGAAAGGGGGTAAAATTTTTCAAATATTTGAAATTTTCTATAAATAGTAAACAATTTAAAATATTATAAAACATTTGAAACTTTTACCCATTTGAGCTCTGATTTTCAACAACGAATTCTGGGAGATCCAGCTGGCAGAATCCACTACCGTTTCTTCCAGGTATTTACTCATGCTCTCCTCTTTCATTTTGATATAATTTTTGTGAATTTCCATGGTCAAATAAGGTTTCTAGGACAAACCAAAATGGGTGCTACGACCCACGCGGAAATCAAGGTTTTTTTCACATATAGGGATGGATATACGCGGAAAATGGCCTCAAACCCGCGTACATACGTGACTATTTTGAAAACAGTTGCGTATGAGGCCACACATATGGTTTTTTCAATACACTGATGGGAAAATTAGCAATTTATTTTGTAGGATGGTCCTAGAGTGGAGAGAGCATGAGCATGGTGAAGTAGAGGAAGCAGTAAGGGCCGATCTAATGGCTCAACAGGCTCTATGTGCATGCAGACTCTACAAGTTTTGGTGTCTTGGTGGTTTGAGGGCCAAACCAAGACTATTACAGATGCTGGTGGATTATTGGGATCCAGAGTCAGAGTCCTTCTAGATCGATGGGATGTCCCTCACCATAGAAGTGGAGGACATATACTTCATTACAAGTTTGTCTAGATGAGGGGAAGTGGTGAACCTTTGTTCCCGTGGTGGGCCAGGAGGTGGCCTAAATATTGACAAGTACATTGTAGTGTACTGCTATCCAGACATAGAGAAGGTGGGGAGTCAGGTCCCTACCAATGCTATACAGGTACTGGGCCTAAAGGCCATATTATTGACACTAGGCAGGATAGCAGGCTTGGCATCACTCCACTAGGCCTCGTAGCCTCTGATGTTCTATGCAGTGGAGTGCATGAGACCCACTATTTACGACTGGAGCACTACACTATTGAGCAACATGAAACATAACCTCAGTGAGTGTAAGGTAGGTAGAGTGCAGAACTTCGGGTTCACCAGTATTTTGAGCACGTTTTTCTTCGAGCGTGTTCCAGGATTGAGCCCTAGAGTGGATGTTCCTCTCCACGGGGGGTGTTAGGGTGGCCAACCCATATCCAGCTGAATTCTTTCCCTGGTGGCGACGATAGATAGTTTCCATCGATGACTACCCCTATGCAGGGATAGATTTCTGGGGGGACCCAGACATGCCACTACCACCAGGATCGGCATATGGCGATATAGGTAACGAATCTCGACCCTCTCTTTTTAAATTTTGAGTTATTTAATTTTTTTGTATTTTCTTGATTATATGGAATCAAAACGACATATTTTTGGGTGATAATACATAGTGATATCTACCATTTTTGTGTAGATGTGGGACCACGACAGCCAAAAGGCTTCCCTCGTCATAGACGGAGGGGAAGAGGAGATGACATCACGGGTGTGGATGCAGAGCAAATGATCCAGAGAATTCATACCAAATTTATGAGATTGACACATAGAGTTCCCATGGTGCAAGTCAAGGACTTGCCTGAGGCTATCCAGCGGCAAGTGGTGGGTGTACCATGCGCAAGGGTGCAATTATTTCGATGACTAGCTAGAGCCGTAGTGACCTTCCATGATCACAACCCTCCTCCTCCTCCACAGTATTAGACACATAGGAGTGTATACATTTTGTACTACCGTGTATTATATGTTGGTGGCTCAAAAACCCCAATTTTGTATTATGACACTATGTATTATCACATTTTTGGATGTATATATAAATATTTTTATGGTGATCGGTTTATTTATTTACATGAGTAAAAACTGTGTTTGTGATTAATTTATTATGAATGAAACAAATTCTAATCTAACACGTAGTTAGCATATGAGTCAGCAACTTGATTATTATTTCTTGGAATGTGTATATATGTTATATTGTCAAATTGCCATTCTAACAATCTCACACGTAAGAATCTTCTCAACAACGTCAGATATCTAACATGGTACAAACCATTGAGTTGTGACACTACTAACTCTGAATCAAGATGTACCTCAAGAGAGAGAATACCATGTGAAATGGCATCCCATAGAAGCTTGATAATGACACCATATTCAACAACATTGTTGGAAGATAGCCGTAGACATACGCCTCCTGAAGACATTACCCGACCCATAGGAGTATAGATCACCCAAGAAGTGGAGGCTGAGTGTTGAGTGTGACAACTTACACCATCTGTGAATCCTATGTAGTTGGAAGATTCCATTGACATCTGCCAAAAGAAACAGAAACTAATCACAAACCCGAACACAATAAGAAAAAGACCTAACTATGCAAAATTGTACAATACTACACAATAAGTAGCCTTGGCTGAAGATCATGCATAGTATTTCTTAATATAGAGCCCATTTCTAGGCTCTTCCAAGGCCGTTCCTTCGTAATCCACTAACTCATAGGCACCCTTCTCTAACACGCGCTTGACCACGTAAGGACCACGCCACATAGGATTAAATTTCCCTTCCCCCAAGGGTTATTTCGATTGATCCCACAAAAGGACCAAGTCTCCTTCACTAAACACCCTTGGATGGGTAGAATTATCGTATTGGGCCTTTACGTGACACTTATTAACTTCTAGAGCCACCAACGCATCTCGACGCTGCTCATCAAGTTGCTCAAGGTCAACCAAACTCTCCTCCAAAGGTGAAGTGTCTAGTAATAGTTCTATAGCTAGCTTCAACGAAGGAATCTCACATTCAACTGGAAATATCGACTCCACTCCATGTACTAGTTGATATGGAGAAGAACTAGTAGCAGTCTTAACAACGGTTCGATATGCCCACAAAGCAGGATATAACATGATGTGCCAATTGTTCTTGCTTTGTGCAATGGTTTGTTGGAGAATGGATTTGAGTGATTTATTCACTGCCTCTACCTGTCCATTCACTTGAGGGTAATAAGAAGAGGAATGCTCTTTCTTATACCCTAAATTCAATTCCAACTCTTCCATCATACGGTTCTAAAAGTGCGAGCCATGGTTAGTGACAAGATCTTTCAGAATCTTGAACCGAGTAATAATTTGGTTGAATACAAAGTGGGTGGCTGTCTCACCGTCAGATTTTACTGTAGGAATATCCTTAGCCCACTTTGTGAAGTAATCAACAACCACTATAATATGATGGTTCCCCCCAGCCGAAGCTGGGTTGCAATCCATAAAATCAAGCCCCCACTTAGTGAAGGGACCGGTGGTGATAATGGGATGTAATAGGGCAGGTTTCGAGCGCATATTATGTGCGAACACCTGGCAAGGGTGGCACCTCTTGACCGCATCAACACAATCCTTAAACATTAGAGGAATTTTGGGGCCTAAAATGGGCCTCCTAAGAAAAATAATAAAATAATAGTTAAAATAATAAAATAATAGTTAAAATAATAAAATAATATTGATTAATTTTGGAGGAAGAAAGAAAAAAACTACTTTTTGTGTTTGTATTTTCGAGATATCTCCCTGTGTTTTTACTCAAATTTTGATTGGGAGAGCTTGTTGGATGCAGAATTTGATTCTGCATCCAACAAGTACCCACAATGTATAGTTTTGACGGACCCCACTACCTCAAAATTTGAGTAGAAACACAATGAGATATGTCGAAAATACGAACAAAAAAAGTAGTTTTTTTTTAAGACAAATATGTCAATTCAACCATTATGGTTGACTTATTTTATTGAAATTCTATTGGTTCTTGAATTCCAACTCACAAAAACTTATTTTGGCACGTTTTCTTATAAGGCCCATTTTAGACCCCAAATTTCCTCTAATGAATCGACGACCAGAAATAACCCGCTCTTAAAATATTTTGAGTTGTAGAAAGCCCAGATAAATGACCACCACACGCCCCTCCGTGACAATCATTCAGCACTACCTCAGCCTCCTCATGAGTTAAACAATGTTGTAAAATGGAATCTACCCCACGACGGTACAAGGTGTTATCCACTATGAGGTAGTTCTTAGAGACGTGACGTAATCGTCGTCGTTCATCTCGCAAGAGGTGAGTAGGGGTCTTCAGTGTTTGTAAATGTATTATGATATCCTCATACCATGGGTATAACATTGAGATTAAGAAGATGTGTTCATCGACAAACATATCTTCACAAACCAACTCCTTGGCCTCGCTCGGGAAATTCGATATAAGCTCTGCAAAGATTAAAGACTTCTTTGATTTTGCTGAAACAAACTTGAGATCAAATTCTTGTAGAATGAAAATCCATTTATTATACTTTCCCCCAATCATCCTTCTGGTGAGGATGAACTGAAACGGATTGACATGGGCCACAACCAAGGTCTGGCGAAGGAGAATATAATGTCTCAAACATTGAACCACATGTACGGTAGCTAAAACAAGCTTCTCAACATGAGAATAATGAATCTCTGTGTCAATAAGGTTTCGGCTCAGATAATATATGACATGCTCCTGGAGCTCCTCATCCTCTTGAACCAAAACCATACCAATCGTCTCTAAGGACGCGACCACATATAATAGAAAATCGCGGCTATAATCCGGGGGACTAATCACTAGGGCCGATGCTAGGGCTCACTTGAGTGCATCGAAGGACTCCTAGGCTCGCTCATCCCAATAAAAGGGGGTTTCCTTCTTCAAGAGACACATGAAGCCTCTAGTCAAATTGGAAAATTTGAAAACAAATATTCGTAAGAAGTTTTCCATGCCTTGCAAACACTGAAGATGACGAATATTTTTTGAGGGAGAAAACTGAAGTATTGCCTCAACCTTCAAAGGGTCGACTCTTATACCCTCTTTAGAAATGATGAATCCTAACAAATGACCTGACTTCACAAAAAATATGCACTTATGAGGATTTAATCTAACTGAATAGTGCCGGCATATTTTGAATACCAATATCAAGTGATAGGGATGACGCATTCTCATACGAGAATGAGTAGCGAGGTCATCCAAAAATACTTCAATAATCGACTTGAGATCGTGGAATATCAAGGTCATTACCCGCTGAAATGTAGCTCCGACGTTTTTAAGGCTGAAAGGCATTTTTTGATATGCAAACATTCCCCAAGGACAGATAAATGCAGTCTTATGTTGGTCCGCAGGTTTAATCTGTATCTTATTATATCCAGAAAATTCATCCATGAAGGAGAACACCTCGCTACCCGCACACTCATCCAAAATCTGATCAATAAATGGTGTCGGGAAGTTGTCCTTAGGACAGGCATGATTCAAATCGTGAAAATCAGTACATATGCGGATCACTCCCTAATTCTTATCCACTGAAACGGGGTTTGAAACCCATTCCATAAAGGGAACGAAATAGATGAAACTGGCTTTCAATAGCTTCTCTATCTCTTCCTTAATGGTGGGTGCTTTCCTAGGATTCACGACACGTAAACGTTGTCGAACAGGCGTAGCATTGGGGTAAGTCTTAATCTCATGCTCGACAATATGAGGGTCAATACCTAGCATCTCGTCATAAGACCAAGCAAAAATATCATATAATTCCTTAAATATCTCGGTGTATTCTAGAATCTCAGCATGGGAACATTTCACCCCAATATAGACATTCTCTATCATGCCAGGATTGCGAGAGATGTTGATAGGAATCATTGAAGATATGTTTTCCATGTTTCCATCAGCCATCGGACCAAGAGAGCTTAATGGAACCATACGACTACCAACTCTCTGACTAATAACGGCCCTAAAATCCTCATGCTCCAAGAGGTCAAGCTCTGGAAAAAAATACGATCTATGATGGAGTTCCTCCCATGGTGGCTCATCTCCCGACATAGCCTCGATAATCACTTCATTTGAAGGGAAAACCATATCAAGGTAGTCATGCACGTGAGAATACTGTACTTCCCATGTCGACAGCACATAAGGGTCCTCCTCCTCCATCCGTGAAGAGGAAGGACTAGGCTCTGCAGCACACTTAAGATTAGCTTGATAAGCTATCATAGCTATAGGTAATGGCACATCCGTCATGACCAGCTCACTCGACGTACTCAGTGCAGGAAGAATCCAAGGATCTTCCATATGACTCGTGCAAAAAGACACCGATCTCATAGATGTCGAAGCCTCATCGAAACTAGATCCTATCATGAGGATTGGTGTAGGACAACTAAATCTCCCCATAAGGGATGGGTACATGCCTACACCCACACTCCCAGTTGCCGGCTGAGAATGTTCAACGATCGGGATCGAAGCTCCCGAAGATGCGGTAATAGACGGATTCTTGAATGTCATTTTATCAATCGTTACAATCTTCCCATTATGTGGAAAGCATACAATGCGAAACAAGGAAGAAGCAACGACTTGCATACTGTACATCCAATTTCTACCCAGCAAGAGATTGTAGTCAAGGGGTGCATCGACCACCTCGACCTCTATTGCAATGGTATTGTAATGCCCCGGTTTTGACCCCGTTACATTAGATGTATATGATGTGTATATTGTAAATGATCATGGTGTGGATTTAAAGGCCAAGGCCCCACCATTGATCGGTCGCGTTATGTTTAGGATTGAAATTTGTCATCGATGGTATATCGGGGCATGCGGCATATATTATGTTGGTCATCATGTAAATATGCATCTATAATTAAAATGAACACAACCAGCTATAGTCGCGGCAACTAAATCGAATGGGGCATGATTTTCCCAAGGATAAGGAGGTGAGGGAAATTGTCAATCTTGGGCCAAAAGGGGAAAAACCCATGTGTCATCTTCCTTTGTTTTATTCCAACCACCTTGAATTAATAATTTCTGCTGGTAGCTGAGGGAAGTTATGGCAGTTAATTGTTTGGGAGTGGGGTGGCAGGACTGTCAGTCCATGCCTCCACGCACACTCCACCCATAGTTGACTTCTGAATGGAAAGGAAAAAATGCACTCTTCACCCATGCAGATTTCTCTTCCTCTCTCCACGTGTTGCTGAACACCCACGCACTGAAATTTCACGTCCTTCCTGTTGTTTGTTCATCCACGGGAAAAAATGGAGCTGTTTTTCCTCACGCAGGACCTCCATTGTCTGTTCCTTTCCTCACTGGGTCGGATTGCTTCCTCACACATAGGAATTTTCCTGGTTTCCAGCTGATACAGTGGGCTGAGAGCTGTGCGTTTTCACCCGCGATTTTCCTGAAAAGAGCCATTCACGTCCTCAGCTGTATGTTCTCCTTACAAACCGGTATGGTTGTGTAATTTCCGTCATTTTAACACTGAGATTGGAATTGTTGTTCTTCCCCCATGTTTACTATTTAGTTGGGACTGTGTAATTCGATTATTGGGAGTCATTTTGGCCATGAGAGGGCCAAGAATGACTCAGAAATCGTTTTCCATGTTTAAGCTGTGACAGCTAAATTAATTGCCTGAGTGCAATGGTTGGTCTTCGGACTATGGGAGGAGCAGGGATGTTGGCTTAGATTTTCTTGATAAACCTGGTGGCTGGAAACCACATAGAAAGAGATAGAGGGCTGGCCTTCTTCTCCATCACCCCTAAATAGCACTGGAAGGGAATGCAGGGCCTGAGGGACTGTGTAGCAGAGAAGGGACTGATTCCTTGTGTTGGGTGTGTTTGGGTGTCTTAGAGGTCAGGCTAGTTCTGGTGTAGGTGTTCTTGGCTCTGTAATGAGCTCACCAGCTTAGCAATTTAGCCTTCCCCACTCCTTAATGGCCTGATAAACCCAACTGTGTTGGCTTGGCTGTGTTTTGTATATCCCTGGCTATGTGTAATCCTGCTTGTTCCCTTATTCCTTGGAGAATCATGCCCAACTTGGAGGTGGCAGCGCTGCTAAGATATTAAGGAGCATGCTGGCTTATGGTTGGGTGGAAAGTTGCAGCAACGTAGCGAGTTGCGGCTCGAGTTCATCATAAGATAAGTGATTCTCTCCATTTTACTTCTGCAATCTATATTTACTATTAATGAAAAGGAAATGAACATGTTGAAAGAATGCTTGTTTGAATGTATGATGATTCCACTATGCAAGATACATAATCATAGCTGTGCATAAAATAAAATTGTAGTTGCGTATGATGAATGATGGTATCTGTGTACATTCCACTGTAATGCATCTCTTTATCAACATTTTGTTTTAGCATTTCAGCATTTTATCCATGCCTGTACATGTTCATGGGCTCTTAGCCACTGTGCTAGTGTAGTTGGGTCGCATCCTCTACGCCGGTCAAGGAACGGGGACGTGACAGGTATTCCCTCCCAAACGGACTTTAAGGGAAGGAAGGATATTGTGCGGCCTAAAATATCTCCCATCAAATTCAGTTAACATGGTCGCTGATTTAGATAGCTCAGGAGAACCGAGACCCTTCCAACATGATAAAGACATCACAGAAGCAACAACTCCCTCGTCAATCACAGTGTGCTTGACGATCATATTAAGACATTCTACATGAATCAAAAGAGACACATAGTAGGGAAAGCGAGGTTGAAGTCCTACTATTTCAAATTTAATCATAGAGGAAGAATCATCATCATTCACACCAAGGGAATAAAGCAACGCCTTCCTTTGCGAAGGAAAACTCTGAAGCACTTCCAATGTAGACATCGCACAAGGAGTGTGGCCCAAATCCTTGACAACTGAATAATTATGGGCGGCTCGGGCATTTGGATTATGCCCTGAATGCTTAAGGACTCCCTTAGGAATGCGAGGTGCAGCCTCAGGTTTATCCACAGGTTTCTCAATATGCAAAGGGGACCCTAGTGGATCAGGTTCTTTTCCTAGGCTGGGTTTTGATGAACTATAATCTTTCGCACATGTCACAACTTTCGCAGCACGGAACATGTTAATGCACCCATGACCACTAGTCTCCAGCGGATCATGATCATCACCAAACTGGTCATGGGACTTCGAGTTCATATTTTGATTATGCAGTAAAGGGTTGGTTAGCACAGCTGGGCCCTGTGCCAAGAATCTCAAAGCTTCCTGAATATGAGGGCACAAGTAAGTGATGTGATCATCCTGACATAACTTGCAAGGGAACTTAACCTTACGTTTAGCTTGCTTGTCCCCCCCAGCATTTCGGCCATTCTTGTCATTATTATTAGCATTCTCATTCTTATTCCCACCCTTTCGATTATTTTTACCCTTTTTTCTATTCCATCCGGGCTGCTGGTTACCCTTCTGGTCCGACGATTGCACAGAAAGTACACTCACCATTTGGGCGAGTTGAGACGAAGCTGTAGCTTGTCCTGAAGTAGATTGGTTGATTGACAATTGACTAACTTGTTTTGCAACTGAATCTGTAGGTTTCGCACTTGCATAACCCACAATGCCATCGGCATGTGGTCCAGGTTGGACTTTGGGGTCGAAACTGGAACACAGAGCATTGGGAATAATCTCATACAACAAATCAGACTAAGCATAGATCAAGTCCAGTTCCCGTGCCCTAAAAATCGCTTGTTCCTCATTTTGTACTCCGGATGTAGAAACATCCTTCGCTATATACAGCAATAACGACTTGAGGAACCACTCGAGGAGGAACTCCGGTGGTATAAAGGCTTTAATTAATCTCTTCCATCTACACCACTCTTGAATATGATCAAAGATATGTGTGGCTTTATCTTACCGAAATGTCGACAAGAGTTCAGTATCGACGTCATAATGCACTGGTAGTTGGAAGTGATTAAGAAAAGTCATCGCAAGGTCGTCGAACAAAGTGAAAGCACCCCTAGGTAACTCTATATACCATTTCACAGCAGGCCCTATGAGAGTGCGTTGAAATATTCTCAAATGGATTGAGTCCTAATGTAAGGAATTCAAAGAGCACCATAGGTGAAATGTAGTAACGTGTTCACTTATATCCTCTCCCGGTTTTCCCTCGAACTTAGGTATGTCCGAAGGAATCTTGGTAGGGACAGCCGACCAAGCTAGTTCATGAGCCATAGGATCATTCGTCAATCTCAACAAGTCAGGAAGATTGAGTGTCGTGAGGAAAGGGAGCCTAGGATGATGAGGTCAATGGACAGCTCCTTGATTCATATAGGTTTGATTACCACCATGGCCTTGGCCATAGTGCCCTCCTCCCGTATAACCCGTATAGGGTGGCATGGAAGCACCATAGTGAGGTGGACCTTGACTAGTAGGAGCTACAAAGTTGTAATTAGGAGAGTAAGAAGGTTGTTGATACCCGTCCCCATAAGGTGAAGAACCTTGTCCATACTGTGTCCCATAATAAGGTCCATAGGTCATCGCATGCGATGCCCCATGAGACACTCCGTAGGTAGGAAGATACGCTCCATAAGTAGGAATATACAGATCAGAAGTAGGGATATATGCCCTAGAAGTAGTAATATGACCTCTAGAAGCATGAACATAACCTCCCAAAGCAACGGGCTGTATGTAAACTTGAGACACAATTGGTCTAGTAACCGTGGTACGGACCTGAATCATAGCCATGTGCCAACTCAATGGACCACGCGAATAAGGTGGAGGGTGGACATTTGAAGAACTAGGAATAGAGGATGAAGGGATCTAAGTAATCAAGTATGTACTATTCCCTATCATTACTCGTCTCGGATCTGGCATCCTAATAGGATCACTAACCCTAGACCTAGGAGGAATATGTGATGTAACTTCCACCACTGGGATGGAAGGTGCAATGTGACTAGTGCTCCCAAACCTCTCTGCATGGTAAGGAATGAGAGTGCCCCCAGGCATAGTGTTAGGCTCGAAGTCATATTCGACATAAAATTCCAAATCATGTGTAGGGAAACCAGGCATAGCATAACTACCGTAGCTAGTGCTGGTGGGTTCAAAATGAGTCTCGGCGTCCTCCGGCATTCCATACTAGTAACACGTCAATGGGGAATCAACCCTAGAGTGAGTAGGTCTATCATGCATGGTTCCTATCTCAGAAATCACAGGACCTAACTCAACCATGTCGGGTGAAGGATCATAAGTAGGAGTAAACTCCCCATCATCTACACGAATGGGAGAAGGTGGTTTAGGAATACCTTCTAAATGGTCTCCCATGGTGTGTGAATCAATGTGCGACATAGTCTGCCTAGACTGTCTAGGTCTCTCTCCCAAAGGAGAAGGAGAAGTAGAAGGTGGAAGTCCTGCTAAATGATGAGAATGGAGAGGAGCTGCACCCAAATCCACAATGACTCAAAAAATAGCAAAGACTCACTATTACGTAAACCCTAGGCCAACTATCATGCACAGAGCAATCACTAATAAAATATAAAGCCAAATGCAAGCAAACAAGGGCTGGATAAGTGAGCTCCTGAATGAATCAGGTATGTCTCTCCTAGGAGAGGCTTGAGACTCCCATACACAACAAGCAGAGGTACGTAACCAATTATTGTGGCCCTCAGCTTCAACGCATAAAGCGACTGTGCTGTCTGACCCCAATCTGGCCGGGACACCCGCAGAATAACCTCTGCAAATTACCCCCTCGATATCCTAGGTAAGGCACTAAGGTCACCTCAATATAATCAATGCTCAGGCGAATAGATGCAGGCGGGATTGACTGTATGGGTAGGGTAGCAAAGCCCGAAACTCTCAAAAGAGCCCCCAGATACGAATACAATCCTGAAAATATCTCCAGTGCTACTCAGTTATGACTAGGGGTCATCCCAATCAATAACCGCTCACACTTCCTCGTGCTTAACTCCCTTTTGAGAGGAGGATCCTAAGAAACACTGGCTATACCAAGGATTTCACACACTCACCTGGATAGACACATACATGTTGTTTAGTGATCTTGGAGAATTTACTTACAATGAACTATTCCAATATCTTAAAACCTAAGCTTGTTGGTGCACCCTATAAAAGAAAAGAGTGTAGTTCATTTTAATTTAGCGTTGATTTTAGTTGGCTTTATTACTCAAAAACGGGATATGGTTGTGCAACTAATGGTGTTATGACGCAACATGAAGTAAAATGCACACCTAACAATCAATGCAAATGCATTGTGTCCATGAAAATAGGGTATGCTACTACATGAAATGCACAATTTTTCTTCAAATGATGAATGCAAGCTTTCCTATATGAAGTCCTAACTAATACTCCAAAGCAAATCTAGTGCAAGTACAATGCAAAATGCAAAATGCAATGCATGATGATAAGCAAATGTCTTTGGATTTTTTGTGGATTTTTTGAAGTAAAATGAGATGCAAAAAGAAAAAGAATGATTATACAACCCATAGACTCTGCAATCACACATAAACAACACTCAAGCACATCACTAAGGTAAAAGAACTCTAATGCACTAATCTCAAACAAAAAATCGAAAATGCCATGACAAGAACCTTCTTAAAAAGAAAAAAATTAGCCTAAAAAAAACGTTTCTGGTTAGAAATAGAGGTATAAACAGACTCAGGTAGTGCCAAAGGAGACTCAACAACTATCAAAATTCACCCATAAACCATTTAACTTCCACAAAAAGGAAAAAACAAGGGCATACGCGACTGTTCACAGTAAACCCACGTGTATATGCGGAAATCGAAGAGATGCCCACGTGTATACGTGACTGTGACTTAAAAAGTCGCGTAGCGGAAGAAAGGTGCATAAAATCAAGGAAAACAGACAGGCTGAGACAAACTTCACACCAATCAGACTCTACCAGGCATACATGCCCCAAGACCTGACACATAAACAAGAGAGAAAGAGCAATTCAAATTCATTGAATGCCAAGAAAATAACCCCCAAAGGACAACTACTAGGAACTCCCCAGCAGAGTTTCCAATTCTGTTACAGAGAGAAATTCCTATGGCTTGGGGTACCACAACAGACAGCTTAACTCCAAAAATCAATCCTTTCCAATATGCAATAGAAATTAAATGTCTAACACTAAAGGATCAGGCCTCGTACCTTATTCTGGATGGTTGAAGTAGATCCCCGTTGAGCTTTCCAACTTTAGCTTGAATTGATAGATTACTTCCTCAACAACAAGTAAACAATACAAGTATTCTATATATCATGGTGTTAGATCTATTCTAGCATATATAATCAATAATGTATAAGCATTTGACATAATCCAATGGATAAAATATTCATTCAAACACACATTATTGGACAGGAAAAGATATTTCTATTAATATAAATCAGAGATTACAAGATACAACCTGTGTTGGCACGTCTGCGAACCAGAGAAACTAAATCCCCCACTTGGGTCTCCACCACTTCAATCCTCCATCACTAGATAGCAAGCTCACAAGCAAAAGGCAAGCTTGGGAAGAACACAAAAGTGCTCCAAGGGACAAAGGGATGCAGACTCAAGCATAAGTTCTGTCAACGATGGACTATAGTTTCTTTTCTCTCAATTCTCTCTTATGCCTTCAATGTACCAAGGGGTTCCTTATATAGCTTTTCAAAGGGGTAATGAAAGGTCGAATTCGAGCGATCTTAAGGCATATGGAAGGCTAGGAGTCAAATGAGTCGGATCCATGTCAAGGAAAACTCCAAAAGGATTTGGATTTTGTACACATCCCGATGTACATGGTTTTAGTGGTCAAACCCGCGTATATACGCGCTTATAGGTTTAAAAGTCATGTGTATCATTTTTCACATGTTTTTAGGGATGGTCAAGGAAACATCAAAGGACAAAAAATGGTCCATGGGGTCTAATGAGTCTGCAGCGGGACAGGGGAAGGCCATACAAAGTGTGATTCACCTGGAGTGGTGAAATCAGCTATAACAATTGTTCCTACCATTCAATTTCTTGAGGTGTTTGGTGTCGCAAAATTCATTTTAATTTCACTATGAGAATATTATATATAATCATTTCTTGATTTTCCAAATGAATATAATGTAGTTCTTACATTTTCTATTGCATTCTCGCATGCCTATTTTTTTAGCATCTTGAAAACCCAACAAATTTGTGGTATGTTTCAATTTTTTTTTTTATTATCAACCCATGTAGTATTTTAGCTTCTTCCATCAGTGTATGTTATTTCAAATAAAACTTGATTATGTTATTTACATGCTCCCTCACTATCCGAGTAGGGATTGGGTTCCCAAGTTCTTCTCATACATCAACAACTTCACAATCCTCTAGACAATTTCAACCCCTTCCAACCCCAGTACAACTCCTAATTATACTTCAAATGTGAGAGAAAAAAGTGTCCTATGATGGTTGATTAGGATCAAGAGGGGGCATAGGGTCATGTGATTCTTGATCATAATGATGTGACGACTTACCATAATCTATTTCTGCATAATCAAAATTCATGTGAACGAAATTTCAATAATAAATGCAGTATGCAAGGAGGTTTATTTCAATTCACCAAATTGAAGTGTTTTCAAATGTGAAAGACACAAATGAAACTCAATAATTTGAATTTCCTGTCATCATAATATTTAAATTTGATTATCATTAAAGAATTGCATGGCATTAATGTGATAACATTAGCATTATTATATTATTATTGCACTAAATCATATGCATAACATACACACACTCATTATTCTTTGATTTGTAAGCTCCTACATTTGCTAGATTATTGAATAGATTATAATTAATTATTATGTTACTATAAGGAAAAACATATAACTTATCTCTACATTTACGCATAGAAAAAGTTGGTACACGAATTTAAAATACATTAAAAAAAAGATAATTGTTTGTAACTTGAATTGAAATTAACTAAATATGTGTTTAACTTGAAATTGTACATTTACCTTGAGAATTGTTACTAAAGTTTGAAAATCAAGTCTGTATTTAACTCAAGATAATTGTTAATAACTTGATAGTTGTACGTTTAACTTTAAAAATGCTAGTAACTTGAAATTTGTTGTGGGAATTAACAAATTGAAAATTGCTAGTGACTTAAAAATTGTTACATATTGTTATTTATGTTTATAAGAACAAGATTTGATTTTTTTAGTGCATGTTTAATATACACATGTACCACATAGCACATACCAAATCTAATTAGATCAATGGTAGAAAGAATTTGAGATTTGAGAAAATCTACAACCCTTTTGTTTCCATTGAATTTTCAAACTATTACATAACTATCACAATGTTCATTTTTATTGTTGTCATGGTATTTTCCAACTACTACATAACTATCACAATGTTCATTTTATTTGATCATGTCATTGAATTTTCCACCTACTACATAATTATCACAACGTTCATTTTATTTGTTGTCATTGAATTTTACAACTACTACATAACTATCAAAATGTTCATTTTATTTGTTTTCATATTAAATTTTACAACTAATACATAACTATCACAATTGTCATTTCAAATAAAATGAGGGTTCTAAAATTAGGCATTAATAGCTATTTCAATCAACAAATATTGCAACTTGGAGATCACATGAGGCTATATAAATATTTTTTTATAATTCATTATTATGGTACTATAAGGAAGAAAATAGAACTTATCCCTACATTCATGCATAGTAAAAGTTGGTACAAGAATTGAAAATACATTAAAAACTAGATAATTGTTTGTAACTTGAATTGAAAATAATCAAATATGTATTTAACTTGAAATTGTACATTTAGCTTGAGAATTGTAATAAAGTTTGAAAATCAAGTATCTATTGAACTTGATAATTGTTAATAACCTGATAGTTTCATCTTTAACTTTAAAATTTCTAGTAACTTGAAATTTGTTGTGGAAATTAACAAATTGAAAATTGCTATTGACTTGAAAATTATCCATTTATCTTGAAAAATGTTACACATTGTTATGTATATTTATAAGAACAATATTTTTATTTTTTTAGTGCATGTTTAAGATATTATGATATACACATACCACGTAGCACATAACAAATCTAATTAGATCAATGGTAGGCAGAATTTGAGATTTGACAAAATCTACAACCCTTTTCTTGTCATTGAAATTTCAAACTATTACATAACTATTACAATGTTCATTTTATTGTTGTCATTGTATTTTCCAACTACTACACAACTATCACAATGTTAATTTTATTTGATCATGTCATTGAATTTTCAACTACTACATAATTATCACAATGTTCATTTTATTAGTTGTCATTGAATTTTACAACTACTACATAACTATCAAAATGTTAATTTCATTTGTTTTCAAATTGAATTTTCCAACTAATACATAACTATCACAATGTTCATTTCCGATTAGATGAGGGTTCTAAAATGAGACATTAATAATCATTTCAATCAACAAATTTTGAGACTTAGAGCTCACATGAAGGTATACAAATAATTTTTTAACAAATAACAAAACAAGAATTTAAATTACATTTAACTTGAAATTGTTGATAACTTAGAAAATTGAAAATAGCTAAATATGTACATTTTAACTTGAAAATTGTTAGTAACTTAGAAAATTGAAATAAGCTAAATATGTACATTTTAACTTGAAAATTGTTAGTAACTTGGAAAGTGTACATTTAATTTGAAAATTTCTATATTAAAGTTTGAAAATTGCATATTTTACTTGAAAACGCAAAATTGGAAAGTACATTTAATTTGAAAAATGTTCCGTTAACATTGAAAATTGTTAGTCACTTCAAAATTATCCATTTAACTTGAAAATTCTTACAAATTTTCAAAGATAAATAACAAAGTTAAGAAATTTAAGAATCTCATTAAAAAAAAATAGTTAAGAAATTCTTAGGGAATAGTTTAAAACAATTGAAAATTGTTACAAATTTTGAAATATAAATAACAAATTGTTAAGAATATCATTACAAACAAAATATAGTAAGGCTAAGATGAAAAATATAGTTAGTAATATATAAATAATTATTACAGAAATAAAAATTTAAATTTAAATTAGGTAGCATGTAATTCGAATATCACCATAGTTGTCCTCCATCGGAGTTTTTTGCACCATAGGTGCATCCTCCTTTCTTTATTCTTTTCACGCTCTTCATCTTCATGTTTTTCACAAGCATGATTCCTTTGTCATTTTCCATTATTCTCCATCAAGATTGAATGACAACAAACAAATATTTATTCCAATTGTTATAACAAACAACAATATGTTAAGATGGAATTTGAAGTAGATCTACAAAGAAATTCATACATGTATGATGAAATCTAATTGAACAATATGAAATTCACATAGATCTAATTGAAATCAAATAAACAATTATTTAAACAAGTGTTGTTGGGAAATGTTTTAGTGGTTATATAGAGGTATGTTGTTTTTTTAGTGTGGGAATGGTGGTTGGACAACAGTATTTGTCCAACCCATTTCCAGGGCTCTTTTCTATTTTTTACATAGACAAAACCTCAATCGGGGGCTTAAAGAGACCTCGATCGAGGGTTTCACATAACCCTCGATTGAGGTCTCTTCAATCCCTCTATCGAGGTCTCTTTAATCCCTCGATTGAGGTAATTTACAAAAATCGATCAAGCTAATATCTCAATCGAGGGGCTTAAAAACAAGCCCATGGCCCTTTTATTTGTATAAAAGAGATTTTGTGTGCCTTTAAAGGGCTTAAACTATGTCATTAAATGCACATTAATTGGAGGAATTGATACCATTGGATTCGTCAATGAATCCTCTATCTATGGACATATAATTGATGAATTTTTATCTTCGTATGTCATTCTCTTTCAAAGTTTTGATAAATCTTACCCTAAAAAACCCTATCGACAACTTCGAATGAGCTCAAATATAAATCAACAACATTCAAAATACACATCCAAAAAATTTGAAAAAGATATAAAAGTGCTACATCGATGTGTCCTCTTTAAAAATATTTTTTTATTTTTTCAATCTATGTAAATAGTCATAATATTTGGCGCACACACACACATGTCTGAAAAATGTGACTAAAATATTCACTTGTGTGTTTTGAAAAATAATAATAAATATAAATTTTCGAGAAATAATAAAATAAAAATATGTACGCACTAGTGCATTCTGTCTTGATCATGTTCACTTTTTTCTTTTTTTTTTAATTATTAATTTAATATTAATTTATTTTTCCCACACACAAGCCACTTATTAATTGTTCTTCCAAATTTTAAGGAAACACGTTTCATTATATGAAAATTGACACATTAAATTACATTGGTATATTTAAAAAAAATATCATTAGAAACCCAAAATATCATAATTCTCTACATTTCCTTTTTTAGCCACATGTCAAAATTCATATGGAAAATATGGTTTCGAGGGCTTCAATTTAATACATGGGTTTCCATTTTTCATCACCATATTTGGAAAAAAAGAGCTACCCATATTCATGGAATCACCCTATCACAAGTAGTGGAATCTATGTTCCTTGATGCAAGAACCTTGAGTGGAACATCAAAAGTATTGGAAATGAGACTAACAATTCAAATAGTAGATGATATAACAAAATTCATAGAGTTGGACCTATACATTGGGGGGAAATAATGGTAAGGGTACAATGGAAAAATGTTTCAAATCCTTGATGGATATAATGCATGTAATTCACAACAATTGGACCATGGTTGTAGAAAACCTATACATGGAAGTCAAAGAAATAAAGGAAATAGAACATCATAGAGAGAAATCAATATAAATATTACATAGAAATTGATTCAACTTCAAAGAAGCAATATACCAAGAAGAGGAGATGAACAAAATCTTGATGAAATGGGAACTCCAAGCATATCTAAAGGAATAATACTAGTATTTAAAATAGAGGCAAAAGTTGTGGAACTCATGAAAGTTCAATAAAATATACACCAATCCTAGAGACATAGAGTGGAAACACTTTGTGTAATCATATAGGATAAGGAGGACATTTATATTGAGTTGTTGTTGTAATCTCACAAATCACAGAGGGTTAACAATAATACACATGGAATCATATAGACATAACAGACAAAAGAGACAAGAACATAGATAAGGAAGTAACAGATTATATTATAGCATGAGGGTCCATACATACATAGAACTGAACCAAGTTCTTATCTGGCTCAACAACCTAATATATATGATTACAAATAGTTACAAATAACTACCTGTTAGTTCATTCAACTGACATGACTTTATGCGGTCGATCTAATATCTAATTAGTCAGCTATTCAACTACTCGGCTCACCGACTAGCTCCTCCAACATCACCCCATGGAACAAAATATTTCCTCATCCGAAAGAAACAGGGGAGGTACTCAACACTGCATTGTCTAAGGTGGTTACTTCTTTTATGGTTTGTCTTCATGGACTGTGTAGTTGGATGGTTGGTTGTTTCTGCACACATAATTCCACAATGGCTTCTACTGTAATGGCTAGTTGGTGCTGAAACTCTATCCAGTTCTGTAGTACTTTCTGGATGTCGATAGTCAAAGTTGTGATGCTTAACAAAGTCGACATTTTCTCCTGGATGGAAATATCTGTGACGCTTTCCATGTCACATCCTATAAATTGATCCTTTTCTTCTAATGTATCCAGTAACGTCTTCATCCTTAGGTAGATTGTGTCCATCTTTTTGAGGCTCGATAGTGCTTGTTGTACCCGCTAGTGTGCTTGTTTCTCTAGTTTGGTTGTTTCCAATACAATCTGCTCTTGTATTGTACTTATCATTGTTTTGTCGATTCCTTGCCTCTTTTCTAGCACTTGGATTTGCTCACAAATCTGGAAGGTCTGCTGAAATACTTGTCCGCAGTAGGTAGGTCAATCGCGTAGCACTTATGTTGTGATGATGGACTCTTCTAAGTGATCCTATAGCACTTTGTGAGATTCCAAGAATGTTGTATGCTGCTGGCTTAGTAGTTTGGATGTTTTCTCTTTTTGATCTTGCTTTGTATTTTGTAGGTGTATTTATAGGGTTGACGCCACACTTTCATATAACTGGTATATTTTTCCAGTGGCTTGTTGGTATCACCCTCTATTGGTCCTGGTATTACTGTTTGGATTAGAGTTCTGCATTTTGTCAGAAATTCAATTTTCCCCTTCTTAGTGTTGTCGAGCTGCTCTCGTCTAGTATGGCTTCTTGTTGTTGCTTCTGTGGTGAGGGTTTCTAGGAGTTTACCCAACTCTCCATCTCTGAGTTTCATTATGTCAACTGTAGTAGTCGATTCAAGTTGGCTGATGTGGATCACTGTCATCCTTTGTTCTTTGTGATGTTCTTTTTTCTTTTTGTCTTTTCTTTTTCTCTTGTGTCTATGCTGGTATGTCTGTTATTCTTCATGTGGTTCTATAAGTGGTTGATTTCCATGTGGTTGGTTTTTAGGCTGCTGATCTTCATTTGTTGGTGGAATTTCTGGTTGAGCTTCTTGGGTGGAACTTGCAGCTCAGTGTGTATCTGGGGGCATTGAAATAGGTGGTTCAGGGTTTGGCAAAGGTTCTAGATTGGGAGGTGGTGGTGGAGATGGTGAATGGTCTGGTGTAATTGGTATAGTGGGGATATTATCAATCAACATTGGATCTTCAACTTCTGGTGGTGAATTGGCTCAATCATGAGAGAATAGGTTGTCAATTACCTGGTTGATTGCTAAAATATCTTTCTGGTTATCTTCTTCTATGTCTCTTGCTGGTTCATTGACTGGTATGGGATTTGAGACATCTGATGGGATAAATGATGAATTGCATCTTGCGACAATTTGAGATGTCTTATTGGGGTTCCTTAAGAATATGGACTTGATAGTTCCCACATATCTTGATTTTTGCGGTATTTGGAAAATTTGCTGAGAGAGGATCTGACATGGTGAACTAGATTCAATTAGTGGGAATTTTGTGGTAATTTTTTGAATAGAGGTGAGCAGTTCAAGTAATTTTTCAATGAATGCCTAGAAATCACCATCATGGTCAAATCGTTCTTTCAGTGTCTTTGGCATAACATTCTTATCGATGTCGACTGGTCTTATGGTGGGTATCTATGGGGTATCTTCTTGTGTGATATGGGTTGGAGATGGGGGTGGGGGTGTAGAGACTTGATCAACAATGTTCTCATCGGCTGAAGTGGTTGTAGTTTTTACCTTTTTCGATCTTCCTTGATTTTCTCCTACGTCGATGAACCGCTTGAATTGTGTTTCGATAGAAATTTTATTTGCTACTGCATCTTCTATGATGTCGACAGCAGTAGCCAATAGTTCTTCTTCATCTTCTGATTTAGATAGGATAGGGTTACGCTTCCCCTTCCCTTTTTCCTGAATTGCCTTCCTTTTCCTTGAGGCTGTTATTTCCTTTGCTATTTTCCTTAAGTTTTCTTTTGTCATAGCATATTATAGGTTATCTGATTCAATATCTTCTTCTATCTACTCTTCTCCTTCTTCCTGTCGATGAGCCAGAATGATATTTTTTTCTATTGGTATAGCTACCTGATGTTCACTTGGTGTGTTTCCCATTTGGATAGGTTGTGGCATGATTGTCAGTTGAAGTCTACTAGTATCCTCTGTCGGTATATCTTCTGACATGAAGGTACTGATATATAAGTGGACTTCGTAGTCCTCCTCTTTTTCCTGGTCGATCAATCGTTCTTCAATTGGTTGGTTTATTTCTTTAGCCCTTGCTGGTATCAACAGTTTAGTATTGGATTGTCGAGCTAATTCTTGGAAAATCTCTTCGATTTTTGGATAATAGTTGAGAGGTTTTGCTTTTGATTTTTCTCCCTACATGTACCAGATTGTAGTATGGTCAAGCTCTAGTTGAATATGTGCAGTTTTTGGTAGGCTTCTTTTGATGTTCTGAGGCACCCTCCACCTAGTTTTCTGGACCTTTAAGTTCTGGAACAAATTTTCCAACATTACTTTGCCATTTTCCATTTCTTTTAATGTTCCATTCTATGAAAATGGTTTGAACCTACACATGTGATATTTGTCAGGTTCCTGGAACTGCTTATCTCCGACCGAACATAACTAGTACGTGGATATCTAGATTATCAGTGATGGGAACCTAATAATTCCAGCTGAATCTTGGCATTTCTCACATATGGTCTTGAGCATGTTGGCGACATACTGAGCCCAACGCTAAACTTTCCCTATGCCTGCTATTGTGTCAACTACTTCCAGCATGTCTAGTTTCAAATCACTCACTTGACCTATAGGGTGAGTCATGTTGCTATGATTTTGGCCACAATTTGCGGTGTTCGAGATTGTATTTGACTGATCATTAGCCCTTTCGAGTTCTTCCCTATTTGTGTTCCTGTTAGTCGTTCTACTAGTCCTTCTTTTATGCCAATAGGGATAGGGTCTCCTTGATTTGAGAGACCGATAAGTTTGTATATGACTTTGCCGAAGATTTCTACTGGTCTATCGAAGTAAAATTTACCATTGTGATACCAACTGATGACAAATTTTACTGTTGTTTCTTTCGTTCCTCCAAAAATTGCCATGAATGGTGTGTTCATGTAACTCATAATGGTACTGTGGCTTATCTTCTTTACTTCCTGTGTCATTTTCTTATCCACATAAGCCCATTCTTTGATTTCTGCCAAGGTTTTTTCCCATGAAGTTTCCTGTACCTTGGAGTCTTTTATGTTTCTTAATCTTCTCATGAGTGGGGTTTTGGTGGATTGTAGTTCTTTTGTTTTTGCAGTTGAGGATCTAGTTTGCTTCGGGGCCATTTTGTCAGTCTCTTGGTCAACTTTTCTTACAAGGTCTCTGCTCTCAAATTTCTGAATACTTGGTTGCTCTATCTCTTCAGAATATGGTGGATGATCTTTTTTTTGGTGTGGTATTTATAGGTCGAGTGGGTGATGATTCTATCGATGGATGTATTAATGGCGGAATTGATGGTCCAGCATAGTCTATCAAGTTTGCGTTAAATGCAAATTTATTTTGGAGCTCCTTCTGATCGTATTCATGAAGGCATGATTTGACCTTTGGAGTCGTCGATCGATGTTGAGCATGTCGGTGGTCGATGGCGGTATGTTGATGGGGTTGGTGTCGGTTGTCGAAGTGCAGTTTAGTAAATCTTCCAAATTTTCCTGTCATTTTGGTTTACGGGTGTTGGATCTGTTTGTTTTTTTTGGGATTTGTATATTCTTTTATAGGTTTTTCTGATAGTTATGGTCATTATATATATCTATATTTCTCTTTTTTTTTTAATATTTTTGCTTAATTTTTGTATTGTTTTAGTCAGGCACCATTAACAAGTTTCTGAAATATTATTCCTTGTAACGTCCTTGGTCGGACTGATCCATTGGCATGAATTTCTTCGACAACATAAGGTCCCATCCATTATGTGTGTAATGTTTTGGGTTTTCCTTTTACTTGAATATTGTACAGTAGGGCGAGGTCCCATACCGACAGATTTTTGTTTTTGATATTGTGATCATGCCAAGCCTTCTGCTGTTGTTTTTGAATTTCTTGATGTTGTAAAGCAAGTAGTTAGTGTTATTCTAGCTTGCTTAGTTGCACCAGTCGGTCATTCCTTCCTTCTTCAACATCGACATGTAATATATCTACTATGATAGGTTTTTGATGTCGGAAATGTAGTGGAACGACTGCTTATTGGCCATAGAATAGTCAAAACAGTGTTTGGTCTGTTGAACGTTTGTATGCTATCCTGTAGGCCCATAATACTGCAGGGATTTTTTTCATCCCAAGCATCCTTGTTGGTGTTGCATATTTTTGTTAAACCCCTTGTTAATGTTTTGTTGAATGCCTCTATTGCTCCATTCGACTGAGGGTGACAAGTTGTACTATGTCGGTGGTCAATTTTGAACTGGTCTGTCAGTGCTTTGATGGTTTTGTTAATGAAGTGTGATCCTTGGTCACTGATTAAGGTTAGTGGGCATCCAAATATAGTAATTATGTTTTCATAGATAAATTTAGTATCTATCTCACTGGAACATGTGTCGACAAGTTCTGCCTCCGCCCACTTGGTTACATATTCTACTGCAGTTATTATATATCGTTCACCTGTTTTTCTTGTTGGTATTGGGAATGGTCCTATGAAATCAATGGCCCAAATTTCAAATGTCAGACTTGGGTTTACTAATATCAAGGGAATTTTTGTACCAGGAAGAGGTCGACCCAGTCGTTGGCATCGGTCACACTGGCTAACAAATGTTTTGCAATCCTTGTATAATGTCAGCCACCATAGCCCTGATTGTTGGATTTTATTTGCAGTTGTATTTTCTTGAAAATGTCCTCCCATCAGTCCATAGTGTGCTTCATACATGATATTATCTCTTTCTTTTTCTAATACACATCGTCGAAGGATGTCTTCTAAACCCATTTTATATAAAAATCTGTTTATGAGGTTGTATGGTGCAACCTTCATAGCTAAGATTTGTTTCTTTTTCATGCTCATGTCCTCTGGTGCTTGACCATTTTCTAGGAATTAAGATATTTCCTCCAATTCTGTCGGGACAACTTCTATTCAAAATAAGTGTGCATCCAGTAGGTCATCTTCGACTCCTCTTGGCTCCTCTCCCGTATCGATTCTTGACAAGTGGTTAGGTCTGACATTTAATTTTCTTGGTCTAACAACGAATTCGAATTCAAAATATTGGAATAGTAGTAGCCATCGACAAATCCTGTCGTGGTGCAGAGGTTTGTTTACAAGGTATTTCAATGCTTGGTGGTTAGTATAGAAGATAAAAGGGTTGGCTAGTAAATAATTTTGGTACTTCTGCAGTGCAAATACCATTCCTAATGCTTCCCTATTTGTTGTCGAATCGTTTATTTCTTCCTTGTTTAGTTTTCTATTGCTATATACTATATGGTAATCCATTCCATCGTCCCTTGGTTGTGTTAATATCACACCTATTGCTTGGCCTGATGTGTCGATATGTATGTGAAATTTGATCGACCAATTCAGGAATCTGAGGATAGGTTCCTCAACTAGTTTCCTTTTTAATGTGTCAAATGATATGTTACATTCATCTGTCTAGTAGAATTCCTGATCTTCTCTTAATAGTTCTTCCAGTGGATAGGTCATATCTTAGTATCTAATAAATTTCCTGTATTATCCCGTGTTTTCGAGTAGTACCCTGACTTATTTTGGGTTCACAGGTGCTTTCAATTCAAGGATAATCTTTATCTTTGCAAAGTCGACCTTGATGCCTTCTTTGCATACAATGTGCACTAATAGTATCCCTATAGGAGTTAGGAATATGCATGTCCTTATGTTCAAATATAACTGCAATTGTCAGCATCGTTCCAACATGAGCCTTATCCATTTGCAGTGATCTTTCAGCATGGAGTATATTGTCCAATCATCGAAATATACTGCCATTGTTTTGTAGATATATTCTTGAAATGTTTTGACAACAATTCTGGAAAATACTGCAGGTGCATTTTTTATACCAAAAGGCATAACTTTGTAGGCGAATGAGCCGAATTCACATACGAATGTCGTCTTTTTCTGGTCTTCTTTGGCTATTAGTACTTGGATGTACCTTGAAAATCCATCTGTAAACAAGTAGTATTCATGTCCCGTGACTTCATTTAGGATTTCATCTGCGTATGGTGTTGGGAATGGGTCTGTTAGGGTGACTTTGTTTAATTCTCTGAAGTCGACACAGATCCTTAGTTTCATCGGGTCATGTTTCTTTGGTTGTACAACCATTGGACTTTCCCATTTCGACTGGTCAATAGGGTAGATAAATCCTGCTACGAGTAAATTGTTGATCTCTTTCTTGACTATCTCTTTGTATTTATGACCTAATTTGTATGGCCTCTTCTTTACGGGTCGGGCATCGGGTTTGATGTCGATCTTCATTTCTCCCATTTCATGGACTAGCCCTTTGAGATATTTATAGACTCTAGCAAAGACATCCTTGAATTCTTTCAATAGGTTTACTATTTCGTTCATTTGTTCTTCACTCCAGTAAGCGCCAATTTTTTCCATTTTTGGTTGATCATCATTTGATATGTCAAACTCTTTAGTTTTAACTTTGGAATCCAACCATTCTGGTGCTTTAGCTTCATTAATCAGTTGACTCCCTTCCTTGAATTGTGAGAATGTAGTAGGAAAATATCCTACAGTCATTCGGTCGGTATCTTCTTTGTCGATTGTGCCGAATTTAAGTACTGTGCGAATTGGTTTTGTTGTTTCTGAGTGATATGATTTCCATCGAAATATTTTCCCTTCTGGATTTTCATTTTCCATTTGCATTCTTGTTGACTGTGGTATTATGTTGGTTTGTATGTTATTGCATGGTGTTATTGGTTGATCATGGTTTTGTATCAGAATATTGTTCGTGTCAGTTCTATAAATGCTTTTATTTTCTTTGCAGTTTTGACTAGGTTTTCATTCTACGGTATAAAACTGAAGTCCTTAGTGAAGTTCTCTCTAATTTCATTCCATTCAAATGTTTTGCCTCGTACTTCTTCAATTTTATACCATTTGTTTGGTAGATCAGCTAGCGTAGAGGGAAACAGGTGTGGCCATGTGCGTTCATCTTTATACCCAATACTTGTTCTATATGCATAATTGGGGATTCTCTATCTTTATACCTTGGGATCTATATGATACTTATATTTGTTGGGGTTAAGGTAGGATATTTCCTAATTTTATTTTTGAATATTTTTTAGATGATAGAGACTGAGAAACATTGATGGACTGGTTTCTTCTGTATCACCTGAATGGTTCAACAACCTCTTGCTTGGGTCTCGTATTTTTTGACTTGCGAATCATATAAATCTATGTCTGAATTATATCCTACAGAATCTTGATTGCATTAGTGAATCTCACCATAGATATTGGTTTCAGTGTAGTATTCATTATTTTGAATTTGATACAGTTTTCATATGTCAACTTCTTCATCAATAGGTTCTATCCAAGGTTCCCCTTGGGAAGGATGAATAGGTACTATGACTTTCTATCCATTCCCTTTTAGTTGTATCCTTTATTTGTCTAGAGATATTGATGCTGTCATTTTTCTTCCCCAAGGTCGACCTACTAAAGCTGGGAAGGAACTGGATCCTTCCTTAGGGTCAATAATTTCAAAGTTGACTTTAGTCAATATTCCTTATATTGTCGTATCGACATTTCTCCAAACCCCAATGTGTTCGATCAGACCTTGGTCAGCTAGCTTGAGTTATATGCTTGACTCATATAGTCGAGGTCTAACCAACTATTCCCAAGTGTCATGAATCATATAATATTTACCTGTGAACCGAAGTCGAGTACAACTTGTTGAACATGGTATCCTTCAATTTTTAGGTTGACAAGTGGGTCGGCATCATTTTTGTCTTTTTGGTTTATATTGCATATGTTTTTGGTTTGTTTTTCTGTATTATTATTATGCTTCATATTATACAATAAGTCAATGAATTGAGATACTAATTTATCATCCTATACCAAGCGTATTAATTCTTTAACTGTGTTTTGTCAACTGTCATCGACTTCTTCTTGTCTAGCAAATTCTTTAAACATATTCATTGTTGTCGTTATATAACTATTTTTGTTTAGTTGGGTTAGGATAATCATTCTTTTCTTTGATTTTACTTATATGTGGGTTATCATTTCCAATTTTTGTCCCTTGTCGGGTTACTATGTGCAAGTTCTTTGTATTGATTACATCATGTTTTTGAACACACGACAAGAAATTAACATTTTTCTTTTTATTAACTTTGTCGAGCATGGTGGGACAATCCTATAATTAGTGATCTCCTACACCACAGCTAGTACAAAACTTTAGATCGGTTCTATCCTTCTATGGAAAGTCTACATAGTGATAGCCTTCTTTGTTGCATGTAAAGCAATGGATGGGTCCTCGTGGTCGATTGTCGCGATTTCCATAAAATCGTCCTCAACCTCCATATCCTCCACTATAGTTGTCAAACCGAAGCTTATATCGATGGCCTTCATATATTTGATTATTTGGCTCGTTTTGATCATTGCTTCACTGGTTGTTATCATTATTCTATGCGATTGCGTTCGTTTGGTAGATTGCTTGGTAAATTTGTCGGTTTTTGAAATTTACTGGCAATCGGCCATTGTGTGAATTTTTACCTCACATATTGCACACGAAGATGCTTTTCCATTTTTCATATTATATGAGCAGTATTTTGTTGTATGCTCTCCATGCTCTTGGCAAATGTTGCAGAAGCATTTTGTCTCAACAAAGTGAACGTCCTGTCGACTTATGTCTTGCTAACAGTTATCTTTAGTGTGTCCAGCCGTGGAGCATTTTGTGCACCAAACATCCTGATTCTTGAGGTTCAACTCTTTCAACAATTTATGCATGATTTCTAGTTGTTATTCCAGTCTAGTATCCATGGGATATGCTGGGAAATATTCATCCATCTCTACTTGCAGAGCTTTGGTAAGTGCATATTCATATGTTTTAAATGTATCCAAGCTTATGTGCTGCCAAATTTTCTATGATAGACCTGGAAGAAACCACTGTATTAATAATTGTTCATCAATTACATAGTCTATTTGGCTGAGGATCTCCTTCCATCATTTGTCATATTCCTAGACAGATTATGTTGGCTTCTAAGATGTTGTTTTCAGCTTTTTGGCTCCCAAATGTTTTGCGTCTAGAGTTTTAAAGAAAGACAAGAATTGTGCTTTAATGTCTGATTTGGATGCTTGGGGAGTTCTCTTGATATAGGTCATGTACCAAGTTAGTGCTCTTTTCCTCAAGGCACCGAAGAACTGTGCCATCTGTCATTCTTCAACCGTAACTTGATTTTCCTCCCATATTGACTCACAGATGAACTAATGTCCTCTAGGATCTTTGTCACCCTCATATAGAGGGATATGTGCTAATCCGTGACCCAGGTCAGTATCACCGTCGCTGTCTCCTCCAGGAGGTGGTAGTCGTGGGGGTAGTGGGATGTTTTGTTTGTCTTGCTACCCAGAGCTGTTGTCGACAGAACTTTCATTCCCATCAGTCATTTTGTTTGTCATTTCTTCTCCAATAGATAGTTGGTTTGGGTCGACTTCTCCTATCAATGTCCAACTGCACTAATTTATCTGCAGGTCTGAATGTTCCATATTTTGCAAAGATGTGCTTGGTAGGGGGGGTGCTCTTTCATGTGTCTGGTAAAGCAAGTGGATACTTCGGTTGGAAGGGTATGCCTGAAGTGTTACCCAATTTCCTTCCTTTGGTTGATGGATCACTAGATGATTATCATCGTTTACCTCATCATCTAATCGGCTCCATATACCAAACTCACCAGCTCTTAGTCTTAGGTCTTCTTCAACAATGGCCTGTATCTTG
The DNA here is from genome assembly GCA_001517045.1 of Pseudotsuga menziesii. Taxonomy (NCBI): domain Eukaryota; kingdom Viridiplantae; phylum Streptophyta; class Pinopsida; order Pinales; family Pinaceae; genus Pseudotsuga; species Pseudotsuga menziesii. Next base: position 74,030 of record LPNX010904049.1, on the reverse strand, counting down.
GTACTCGGGTTCATTGGAGATGAAGGTCTTACCTCCTGGGGAATTTATAGTTGGAGAGCTTCTCACTGCTCTATCCACAAGTATTCTTCCATGGGTGATGCTTCTTCATCTACGCCTTCTTCATGTCAGTCATGACCCGTCTCTAGTTTATTTCTTTCCTGCTCTGTCACCCTAGTAGTCATCCCCCTTTGCAGCACTATAGCCTATTCTCTTCTTTATTCCCTTGTTTTCAGCCTCTTCTCTCTTTCTACTCTCTATAGATCCATCATACCTTTGTGTATCACCATTCATTCAATTTCCTTTTTACGTTGAATTTTCATTGCTAGTGATGGTATTTTCTTCAGTCGACTAGAATTCTTTTTACTTTACCCCGAAATATGCCAATCTACCCCCCCATAGCCTACCCAACACTTTAGAAATCTTGGATAGTTCTGTTTATTTGCTTAGGAAGTACTCCCACTGCCTTTTGGTAATTAAGTTTTCCCACTTCTTCTTGTTGGAGTAGGGTCCCGCAGCTACAGGAGAAGCTGCCATTTTGGCGGATAGATAGTTTTGGCAAAGATATAAGAGATAAGGTAAAGCTACGATGCCGTAGCATGTTTCTAGCTGTAGATCAGAGCTAGAAACTATGAATATCGGGACAGAGAAGTCAAAGAAGACAACAGCACCTGAGCGGTTGAGAGGAGAGAGCTCACCCACTGCACTAAAGGTAGCGGCCGAGAAGAGAGAGCTCACCTATTGCATTGAAGGCAGCGGCGGAAGACAGGAGGGCTCAACTACCCTCATAAAGGAAAAAGGGCAATGAGGCCAAGGTATTGAAGATGAAGGACAGAAAGGGAAGCAGCGCCCAGTACCCATGGTCAGCGCCGGGAAGCATGGAAGACTGCAGAGAGCAATGGTGTGACGAAAAGTGGTAGTTTGAGTACAGATAGATCGACTATCACTAGTTAGGGTTTTTGGGTTACTATTGGGACAGGCCCACAGTGTTGTAATGGCAAGACCTTCGGGCCGCCTGTAAAGGGATGAAAATAGTATTGTAAAAGGTTAGCTAGTCGGATAACCTGTAGTGAGTTAGCCTGTTAGCTCATTAGTTATTTTGTATTGTAATAGAGTTGAGCTCTGGTTCTGTATTTAGTCTATAGTATCTTACTATAACCAGCAGCTAGCTCATAGAAGCATGTATGTAACAATCCACAGGGATTGACAGAGAGAGAGAGAGAGAATATTGTAAGGAGGAAATATAGAGAAAGAGAAGAGATCTAGGAGAGAAGGGCTCCCGGTAGTGAGTGTGGAGTTACCCAGAAGATCTCTAGCTGCACATCAGAACTGTGTACTCTCTCAAGATATAATAAAATAGTTTTGTGGATGTAGCTTCTACCCTGGAAGTGAACCACGTAAAACCAGTATGTTATGTGATTATTTCATGTGATTGAGCTTTACTAGTTGATATCTGTTATCTGTTACATGAATGTTGTTTATCAGTTAGTAAATGTATGTATGTCATCATTCAGTTACACCATTTCTAAAGGTTAAAGGTAGATTTACATGCACCGAGCGTCTGCATATGAGTTTATCAGTGCTTGTTCACACAGTAATAAGTCATTCTGTTAAAGTGTTCCAGTATACTTATTCGAACAGTAAGCATAGTCAAGGTAGAGTGTGTTGAACTGTGGAAGTTCACGTCAGAGTGTTTAATATCTTGTTGAAAGTTAGCCAAGTCATTCCACCCAGTGTGATAGCCTTTGGACCGTGAGGGTCGCAGTGGGCCGTACTATAGTAGATATCACGTTGACAGTAGGCGATATTGCACCGTCAGAGGAGCTGTGATGTGAGATAGCATAAATCATGGGTTAAGAGGAAGAGAGAGTTGTGCATCACCAGATTCGATGGAATGCGATAGGATTCCTTTCCCTGTCAGAACCTATGAGTAAGAATCACTGCGCATCAAGGAGAGAGACCTCACAGGTTAAGAAGAGCTGCGAGACCCCAGGATGCTACAGAACCTGGTTGAAGACACTTGAGTCTTTGGCCAACCCATTAGAATCACTTCGGGTGAGACTTCAGGACGCTCTGTGGTTTGTCGCTGAAAGGGCCAGTGAGCTAGGGGTGTTGTTGGTACATTACAGTAAACCCGGGTCTGCCCATATGACCAAAAAATGGTTCCATTGTCGGGATTGAACAAACTGAGCACTGATGTTCTGTTGGCGTCCTACTAGAGACGAAATCAACCAGTGGGTTGGATATAAGGAGAAAGAATTTGCCGAATAAGAGAACAAGAGTCCTAGAATGAGTACAGAGGACTGGTTACAAAAACATATCTTTACAGACCTGCATACGATATTTTTTGCGACCTATGGAAACGAGTTGTATGACTGGTTATGAAAGTTGACTGATCAGAGTATATTTAGAAAGAAAAGAAACATTGTCTGGACACCGGAGCTGATTCAAATCGTGAAGAGCCTTGATAATCCCATTACAAGGACAGTAGACTTCTGGCTTAGGAGTGTGCTAGAAGGCTTCATCGTAGAGTTTGCAGTTGAACAGAGAAAAAGATTCAACAAGGCTAAGTGGTACTTCTTCAAAGGATATCGTGGTAAGTACCTAAACTCTTTAAACTTGTCCATTAAGATGTTATTATATGAAAAAGGAGTAATGGATATAGTTTTAGACCAATAAGTTAAGAAAGTGTGATGTCGCAAGAGTTTGAGAGTGATTTTGATGACATTGGACGTGTACATGTAGTGGAAATAAATAGAAAGTAGATTTCAAATCTCCCATATTGGAATACAGTTCAGATAATACTAGACAACAGAGTCATAGTAATACAGAAAGAATAGAAGGGGGTATCCCTTACCACCCATATACCCCACAGAAAACAACTGGGACTTAGAACAATCCCATAGGACCTCCATCTAGTAGCTCGTAGACAGTACATACTACTGCTATATCACCTCCACCTACACTGCCGAGTGGTAGTAACACAGCAAATCAACATCCACCACGTAGAAATAGAATGGGGGATGATATGAAGTTACCTACCTTTAAGGGTACAGGGGCAGAAGACCCAGAGCAGCACTGGTTTCTATGTGAAGCCATGTGGACCATTAAAGGAATTCAAGATGATAACATTAAACTTGTACAGTTGGTCACCACACTTAGGGACCGAGCCTTAACATGGTATATGAAGTATACCTCAGCAATACCTAGAACACTTGTACAGGTTAGGACTGCCATGATCAAAGAGTTTAAGAAACCTAAGTCTGAGTCACAGTGTATCATAGAGCTCAAAGACATTAAACAGTTACCTACAGAGTCAGTATGGGACTTCGATCAGAAATTCAAATCCCTTATAGACCAAGTCAGCTTTGAGTTTGCGCCGGAGCAACATAAGGAATGGTTTATTGCAGCGATTCTCCCTCACATCAGACTGCCATTAATGTAGCAGAAACTCTAGACGCAAGATGATGCATTGGAGATGGTGATGAAACTAGAGGCTTCACCTCTAGCTGAAACCAGCATAGGTTTGACAAACCTGCAAAACCAGTTAGCAAATCTCACGTTACAGATGCATGAGATTAGAAAAGGAAAAGAGATTGCATAAGACATATGGTGTATCAAGTGTAAAGCACAAGGCCATACTAAAGACAACTGTCTAGTATTTGTTGAATACTCAACAAGTGGGGCTCCTAACCCCTTAGCACAGACTCAAGGGCCATGGTGTGAACTATGCAGAATAAGAGGATATCTACCTCAGCAATGCCCTTTACTTCAGAAGTACATACAAACACCTAAGAACTTATACTATAGCTTCTATAAGTTAGTAGGACACGATGACCATACCTGTAGAGCCTATGATCTCATGTTAGACAGAAAACATGACTTGTACAGAGTCCAATCGGAGACACAGGGTCCAGCAGCAGGACCACAGCATGATCCGGCTCATGTTGGCCATGGAGGAGGATTCAGAGGATGAGGCTATGGAGGAGGCTTTGGCCGTGGCCGTGGACCAGTCACTTGTTACAACTATGGAGTTGTAGGACATTATTCTAGGGACTGTCAGAGCCCCACTACGACATGTAATTATTTCAAATCTTACGATCACGCTATAGAAGAATGTCCTACCTTGATAGCTAAGATCAGAGAACCTAAGCCATCAGTACACCAAAACATCCATCTTATTGCTACTGAGCAAGAAGAGCCAGAACCAAGAGTCAACATCATGACTCGCGGTGGTGCTTCCACCAGTGGGACATCATCGGATAATGAAAAGAACACAGGACCAGAGTGGGTGCGCAAAGCTACTAATAAATCAACACCACTCGACCTACAGAAGAATAAAGAAACATTTCAGGAAGCTAAAACTTTCTTTAATGAACCTATGCAATCAGGATCATAGGTATAGCCGTCTAGGGGCGTACCGCAGCAAACACCTTGTGTCCTTAGTCCTGTGGAGACATTGCAGGCTACCACATCAGGAAGATGCGATGAGGATGAGTCAACAGGAAGCGTACAATCCTTCCTGCGGAGTTATCTAAAACTCATGAGAAATGAGGAAGCTATCAGAGAGCTTCAGCATATCATAGATCGGTATCCGACATCTTCTTCCGTGGACAGTGCACAGCGTGCTGTTCATAACATTATGGTCCATACAAGAATAGGAAGAGAGATGCGAGTCATAGCACATGTTGGAGAATTTGAAATGGATGAGGTGATCCTAGATCTAGGATCAGAGGTAAATGTTCTGACTAAGTAGACATGGGAACAGATGGGTAGCCCTAGGTTAGTCATATCGCCTATCCATTTGAGATTAGCTAATCAATAGAGGGTATCGCCACTAGGTCGACTACCATAGGTGCCAGTTGACATTGATGGAGTTTGCAGCTCTGCGGACTTTGAAGTTATAGAAATATTTGGCGATAGTAGACCATATCCAGCATTACTAGGCATTGATTGGGCGATCGGTAACATGGCCTTTATTGACCTAAAGAGAAGACAAATGACCTTTGAGGATGCAAAGATCCAAGTCATCACACCGTTGGATCCTCTTCAGGGTCCTAGATACATTGAACCTATCCGAGCAGAGGAAGAGGCATGTAACATGGAGAGTCTCTATCAGATGACTGCGAACCAGAGTGACTACATCAATCCAACCACAGAAGGGAACATTATTTGGCGATGCGATGCGACAGCTCATGCGCATCGGATTCGAATGTTGGTCTAGAAAACTGGCAGAATAGACTTTACGAAGTCTCAGCACGTAGATGTGTTCTTATGACTAAGTCACTGCGATGGATTGGCACAAATACTAACAAGACCCCCTCATTTCATGGTCTAACAGACATCTAGGACTTTCTCCCGCAGTTTGAACAACAATTTCCTCACGAGTAGAGGATCACAGCTATGGACCTTGCAGTACGAGCCACACCTGCAAGATGGTGGTTCGCACATAAAGAGAGTATCGTATCATGGGATGATATTAAGAGATTGATGGCGATCAGATTCTCTACTGACAGAGAGTATGTCCAGTAGAAATACACAGGACAAAGTGACCCCAGGTGACATATTCGGACTTGTGAATAGAATTGGTCGGACATTCCCAAGGATGAATGGGTTCACCAATTCATTAACACTTTGGACACAATTCCAAGGAACCGGTACACAGAGACTGAATTACGCAAGGGAATGACCGCCTGGCCACTTATGATAGACAACTTTCTACTCATGTTCGCTTTTGAATATGAGTATCCAAATGTTGATCAGGCCCTAGATGTAATAAATATTAAGATATTTGAGGACTGTACCCTATCGGTACATACTCAACCTGAGTGGGCCATCCAGTTAGAAGAGGCGCTCAAGTGCTATAAATTTGCATCAAAACCAGAGGAGGAGGATGAGGACCCTCGCAATGTCAAAATTCCAGAGTTAGAAGGGAATTGTGATGTTGATGGACCAAACCTAGAGACTCCAGCTATCATGGAGCCTATCAAGATTAAGAAGATCAACATTGGCAAAGACATAGAACCAAAGTTTGCATCCATTGGAGACTATTGGAACGATGAAACAGTAGGACAAATTGCAGACTTGCTACATGACTATTAGGACCTATTCCCCACCAAGTTTATAGAAATGAAGGGAATAGTTGGAGACTTGGGAGTAATGAGGATACCACTGAAAGAGGATGCTAGACCAGTCAAGCAACGCCCATACAGATTAAATCTGCGCTATAAATAAAAATTTAAGGACGAGATCGATAAGATGCTAGTAGCAAGCATCATTGATCCAGTGGAAGAAAGTGAATGGGTTAGTCCCATGGTTGTGCAAGAAAAGAAAACCAAAGGAGAAATCAGAATCTGTGTCGACTTGCATAAACTCAATGATGCATCACTTCATGATCCATTTCTGACACCTTTCACTGATGAAGTGTTAGACAATGTGGGAGGACATGAGGTCTACTCCTTCACTGATGGATTTTCAGGCTATCACCAGATCAGAATCCATCCAAAAGATCAATCTAAGACCACTTTTGCGACAGAATGGGGCTCATTCCAGTATACTGTAATGCCCTTTGGTCTTAACAATGCACCAGCTATCTTTTCTAGAGTAGTAGTTGCTGTATTTAAAGAGTACATCCATAAATTCTTAGAGTTTTATTTTAATGATTGGACTGTATTTGGATTAATCAACAAGCACATAGGAGATTTAAGATTGATGTTAGAGAAATGTAGGCAGTACTAGATTTCTATGAACTTGAAAAAATGTATATTCTATACGCCATTTGGTATTTTGTTGGGTCATATTGTCTGTAGACAAGGCTTGATGGTAGATCCCACAAATATTTCCATCATTGTAAACCTTCCAGCACCCAAATCAGTCAAGCAGCTGAGGAAAGTACTTGGTCATACCGGGTGCTATAGAAAATTTATCAAAGGTTATGCAAAGATCACAGCACCTATGGAAAAGCTGTTAAAGAAAGATGTAAAATTCCTATGGAATGAGGAATGCCATAAAAGTCTAGACACACTTAAAGAGAAGATGGTTACAACACCCATCTTAGTATTCCCAGACTGGACCAAGCCATTTCATTTACATTTGGATGCATCTGGCATCTCACTGGGGATCATCTTAACCCAGCCAGGAGAAGGAGGTATCGATCACCCTATCACATACTCAAGCAGAAAAATATCCACCGTAGAAAATAATTACACCACTAAGAAAAGAGAAGGATTAGCCATGGTGTATGATCTACAGAAATTTAGGCACTACCTGCTAGGTGCCTCATTCAAGATGTTCACTGACCATTCCGATTTGAAGTACTTGGTCAATAAGCTAGTGTTAGGGGGACGAATCTGCAGATGGTTACTCCTATTTCAGGAGTATGATTTTGAAATTATCATCAAACCAGGGAAATTAAATATCGGACCAGATCATCTGTCGAGGATAGACTCAGGAGAAGAGCCAAGTAACCTAGAAGACAACTTGCTCGATGTGCAATTGTTTCCTATTCAGATCGTAGACGAGTACTATGCTGATATCATTCACTTTCTCACTACAGGATGGGCACCTGTTGAGTTTACTAAGCATCAAAAGAAAGAGTTGGTTGTCAAAGCAGCAGAATTCACCTTGATCGCAGGACATCTATACAAGTTAGGTCTAGATGAAGTCCTATGCAGATGCGTCATGCCGCACGAGAAAGAGGCCATTATCAGAGAAGCACATTCCGGTACCGCAGGAGGTCATTTCGCAGGAAAGCCGACTGCATAGAAAATCCTGACCGCAGGATTATGGTGGCCTACTTTGCATAAGGATACTAAGGAATTTTGTAGATGCTGCGATATCTGCCAGAGGGTTGGAAAACCTTCACAGAGAGATGAAATGCCACTGCGACCACAGATTACACTGCGGGCATTTGACAAGTGGGCTATAGATTTTGTGGGTCCTATCAACCCACCAAGAAAATGAATTGGTGCGAGATACATCATCACATGAATAGAATACCTCACCAGATGGGCGGAGGCTAAAGCAGTAAGAAATTGTGATGCTACTACAGCTGCACAGTTCCTCTTTGAGAACATCATCAGTAGATTTGGATGTCCAGTAGTTTTGATGAGCGATCAAGGCACCCATTTCTTGAACCACACTATTGAGGCCTTGACGGAGGAATTCCAGATACAACACCATAAGAGCACTCCCTACCACCCGCAAGATAATGGTATGGTGGAGGCCTTTAACAAGATTCTAGAAAATGCTCTTACTAAGATCTGCAACAGCCAAAGAAATGATTGGGACCTCAGGGTTAATGCTATATTATGGGCGTATAGGACGACATGCAAGAAACTTACAGGACATACACCTTTCATCTTGGTGTATGGACAAGAGGCTGTTATGCCTATGGAGTATATTATGCCCAGTCTAAGAATTGCTCAAATCACCGGGATGACAGACATAGATACGACAAATGAAAGGCTAGCGCAGTTGCTTGCCTTAGAGGAAGATAGGTTTATCACAGGATTCCATCAGAAAGTGCAGAAGGCATGAGAGAAAGCTTGGCATGACAGGCATGTAAAGAACAATATTTTTCAGATAGGAGACCTAGTTCTCCTCTATGACAGTAATTTTGTGAAGTTTCCAGGAAAATTCAAGACTCATTGGTTGGGGCCAGATTCATCAAGTTACAGATGGAGGAGCCGTTCAGCTCAGCAAATTGAACGAGGAGCTTCTTCCCACTTTCATCAATGGCAATAGGCTTAAGCTTTACAGTACTAGCCACTCCATATCCCAGCCTTAACTCAGACAGATATGAGAGTGTAGATGTCCAGTGTAGTTGAAAGGAGGCATCGTACCAGGAATTAGTCTACACCGGTGGGTATACTAAGTAGAGGGAATCACATTAAGAAGATTCATTTTGCACAATTCATAAGCGACTTGGGAAAAAAAAAAATTTAAAGTTTATTTTGCCCAGGTGATGCAGTGTGACATCACGGTAAGATGATGATTCCCCGTGCCACGTATCCAGTTTTGAAAAAGGACAGAGGGCCAGTCAATTCACCTTCTGACAGATAGTTAATGAAGAAATGACTGGTATACCTTACTGTAGATTTGGCAACAACATAATAAATTTTCCAGATTTAGTAAATCTTCGACGAGACCGGTGCCTGCACACAGGTTTCGAGGGAAATTTGATCGGATTTCAGCATTTAATGAGGATTGAAACGATGGGTGTGGTCTCGTCCATGCAATTAATATCACCGACGGGTTCATCCTAGATGACTGTTGCGTCCGAGATTATCGCCTTCAGCATAAAAGCAGAGATCATTCATTTAGGACGGTTACTTTTGCAAGATCTGAGAGCTATAGAGTAAGTTGCAGAGTTTCCCTTGTGTAGAGATATCCCAGTTACAGAGTGCTGTGATTTCCCTATTTCACAGCCATTGCCAATCCAGAGTATTGCACCGAGTGGGTTTTGTCCAAGGAGGAATCCTTAGAAGACATTGTCAGATGATTCGAGCATGGTGGCCTTGCGTCCGCTATGGTGACACCACCCAAGAGTATGAAACCAAGTTCATCATAGACCAGACAACCGCCAAGGATGAAGAGTCAAGCGCAGGATGTATAAGATGTCATCAAAGTCTTAGCTGTAGAGAAGCAGAAATATGAGTCGATCACTAAAGATAAGAAAGCAGAGCAGAAGAATGATGAGAAGAAATCTCCAGCTAGGAAGAAAGTAAAAATGAGAAAAAGAAGGCAACGAGAGAAGGGATATGACCTATCTCATCAGCTAAGAGAAGAAAAAGAGGTTCCAAAGGTCAAGAATAAAAATATGTAGAACCTAAGAAATGTGAATATCTAGAGCGAGTTGCTGAGAAGAAAAGTGAAAGGGAAAAAAAACCGAACAAGCAGAAATTCAAGATGCAGACAAAGGCTTGTTCTCGGAATGGAATTCCTGGTTTGTATACCTTTCACATAAGAAGGCTCCAAACTGAATGAAATGTTTGAGAAGGCTGGAGGATACATATTGTCCTTGTGATAAAATTTCTAACCCAGATAAAGAGGAAAGGATATCTATGGAAGACTTCTCGAAACCTGAAGATCCTTAAAAGGTCTCGCAAGCGATGAGAGAGAGAGCATGACAATAAGGGAAGGAAAGATAAGAGAGACCAACAAACTAAGTTACAGAAACTATGGAGATAGAAGTCGCAGGACTTTGGCATAAAATTACAAAGAGTTCGCAGGAAGCCAAGGAGAAGCTACAGCAGTAGAAGCCCGCTGTTAGTGGCTCGAGGACAAGCCACAAGTAAGTGTTAGGGGACTGTTAGAGTAGGGTCCCGCAGCTACAAAAGAAGCTTTCATTTTGGCAGATAGATATTTTTGGAAAACATATAAGAGCTAAGGTAAAGCTATGATACCGTAGCATGTTTCTAGTTGCAGATCAGAGCCAGAAACTACGACTATTGGGATAGAGAAGTCAAAGAAGACGACAGTACCTGAGCGGTCGAGAGGAGAGAGCTCACCCACTGCACTAAAGGTAGCGGCCGAGAAGAGAGAGCTCACCCACTGCATTGAAGGTAGCGGCGGAAGACAGGAGGGCTCAGCTACCCTCATAAAGGAAAAGGGCAACGAGGCCAAGGTATTGAAGACGAAGGACATAAAGGGAAGCGGCGTCCAATACCCATGGTTAGCGCCGGGAAGCATGGAAGACTGCAAAGAGCAGTGGTGTGAAGAAAAGCGACAGTTCGAGTACAGATAGACCGACTGTCACTAGTTAGGTTTTTTGGGTTACTGTTGGGACAGGCCCACAATGTTGTAATGGAAAGACCTTCGGGCCGCTTATAAAGGGATGAAAATAGTATTGTAAAAGGTTAGCTAGTCGGATAACCTGTAGCGAGTTATCCTGTTAGCTCATTAGTTATTTTGTATTGTAATAGAGTCGAGATCTAGTTCTGTATTCAGTCTGTAGTATCTTACTGTAACCAGTAGGTGGCTCATAGAATCATGTATGTAACAATCCATAGGGATTGACAAAGAGAGAGAGAGAGAGAGAGAGAGAGAGAGAGAGAGAGAGAGTATTCTAAGGAGGCAATATAGAGAAAGATAAGAGATCTAGGAGCGAAGGGCTCCCGACAGTGAGTGCGGAGTTATCCAGAAGATCTCTAGCTGCACATCAGGTTGCAGCTGAACTGTGTACTCTCTCAAGATATAATAAACACAATTCTGTGGACGTAGCTTCTACCTTGGAAGTGAACCACGTAAAACCAGTGTGTTATGTGATTATTTCATGTGATTTTGCTTTACTAGTTGATATCTGTTATCTATTACATGAATGTTGTTTATTAGTTAGTAAATGTCTGTATGTCCTCATTTAGTTACAACATTACTGAAGGTTAAAGGTAGATTTACATGCACCGCGCGTCTGCATATGAGTTTATCAGTGCTTGTTCACACAGTAATAAGTCATTCTGTTAAAGTGTTCTAGTATACTTATTTGAACAATAAGTATAGTCGAGGTAGAGTGTGTTGAATTGTGGAAGTTCATGTCAGAGTGTTTAATATCTTATTGAAAGTTAGCCAAGTCATTCCACCTAGTGCGATAGCCTTTGGACCGTGAGGGTCGCAGTGGGTCGTACTATAGTATATATCGCATTGATAGTAGGCAATATCACACCATCAGAGGAGCTGCGGTGTGAGATAGCATAAATCGTGGGTTAAGAGGAAGAGAGAGTTGCACATCGCCAGAGTCGCTGTGATGCGATAGGATTCCTTCCCTTGTAAGAACCTGCGAGTAAGAGTCACTGCACATCGAGGAGAGAGATCTCACAGGTTAAGAAGAGCTGTGAGACCCCAGGATGCTACAGAACCTGGTCGAATACACTTGAGTCTTTGGCCAACCCATTAGAATCACTTTGGGTGAGACTTCAGGCTGCTCCACGGTCTGTCGTTGAAAGGGCTAGTGAGCTAGGGGTGTTGTTCGTACATTACAGTAAACCCGGGTCTGCCCATATGACCAACACTTCTATTTATCCACCCAGTTAGAATTTTTTGGCTGTTCACGTAGTGATGGATGAGGTTATACGATATGGCCCACTCCCTTTTCTATTAGGAGTCTGAACAAAATGCTCGGTAAGGAGCAAAGGAACTACTAGGTGAGGTATGTATACAAAATTTTCTAAACACTTTCAACCGAATTTATTTCTTCCATGGCTTGTTCCTCATAGAATTCATCTGTGATCCTTTCAAACCACTCTGACAAGTTTTTTCATCCCCCTCAGATCAGTTTCTCCAATAGCTCTTGGTCCTTATTTGCTTCCATCTTTTCCATCCAAGTTTGTCTGTTCCCCTTGGATCAGTTTCTCTAGTAGCTCTTGGTCCTTAGTTGCTTCCATCTTTTTCATCTAGAATTTTTTTCAAAAGCTAAGGTACTAATTCTACAAAATTCTCATGTTTTTTAGTGAAGAATTTATCCTTTTCCTCAGTGACGGTTAATCTATTTCTCCTTGCGTAGTTCTGCAAATAATTTGCTATCTTACGCTCCCACCAGTTCTTAATCTCCTGTTCTGATATCACACTACTAGATTTTGATCCAAAATCCGACGGTTTTTTTCGACGACGTGTGGATTTTTTCTTTTAACCGTGCCAAAAACCAGAAAGATTAATTTTTTTTTTGAAATGGTGGGCATACGTGTCGCTTAAGCGACGACAATTCTCTTAAGTGTCGCTTAAGCAACGGCACTAAAATTTCTTTCCTCCTAAGTGTCACTAAAGCGACGGCTATCCTCCTAAGTGTCGCTTAAGCGACGGCTCTATAATCAATTCATTTGGAACTTCTATAATCAATTCATTTGTCCTAATAAGAGGTTGTATGGTAGTATATTCATTTCTTCTATCTAAGTTTAAAATCCAAGGTTTAAATTTCCTTCTAATTGATTTGGATTTATTTGTACAATAGCTTGAGTATTTCTATTCTAATTATTTCCCTCACTCTCAATTCTTTCTAGTTTATTTGGCAAACCTATTAGTATTTTAGTAATTTATTCTATATTATCCTCCCAATTTTCTTTATTTTTGTTTTTATTTGAGGGTTCAACCTCATATTTACACTTAATTTTCTCAAATTCTTGCTTATTAAGCCTAATTTTACTAGCAATTATCTTATTAGCTTCTACATGTAAAAATGACAATGTAGGATAATGCAGGATGATGTTTGAAATGGAGTTGAAATTAGTGGATCAAGGTGAGAATTCAAATGAGTTCAAAGAATATTATAAGATCTTTAAGGATTATTTAAATCTTCAAATATTTATTGATTTTCACTTGAAGCATAGGTTAAAGGTTAGTTTAGCAGTGGAATATATCTTCCTTCAGATGAGCGTATAATCCTACAATGAATTATTGAATGAGGTTAGCACACACAATACTTGATATACTTAACTCTAGAGAGCTCCTAAATCCCACACCCAAGACTTTTAGATACTTCATGAATCAAACACAACCATCACTAAAATGCATATTCTAACCCATTGCAATTTTTCTTAGCTTCACTAGAGTGATTGTAGCTATTAATATGCTTAATATAGTTTATCATCGCTTAAAAGCACTCTACCCACCAAGAGTTGTCATACCTTGGATCCAAATATATGGTGGAAATCGATTACGGCATGAGTTTATGTTTTAAACCAAAAATAGAAAATCGATTTGGGATTTTTGTTGTGGAAAAGAGGCAAGTCGAGGGTTTCTCCTATCATTCATGCAACCCTGTCGAAAAGAGGCAAGTCGAGGGTTTCTCTACATCAACCATTGCTGCTGCAACTTCTGTGGGATTCCCATTATTTGGTGGTTCTATCTCCGAGACAAATGGTATGAATTCAGTTCCATTTTCGTTTTCTGGAAAGAGCAGTGCTGCATCTACTATTGCAAAGACGGATTCCAAATTGAGAAACCCTGAAACAATTCCACAGGTTGAACCGTCATCTGTTATAGGTGAAGACCATTCATTTAAAAGCTCTACCAGTGGTGCAAATTTCACAGTAAAATCCCAAAATGAACTGAAAACCAGAGCTGTCTCTCCTTCCCCATCACTAGAAGCTCTGGGTGCAGCAGAGAAGTGCTATCTGTGAGATTTAGAATGGAATAGGAGGGGTTTCTACCCTTTGTCCGCAGAGGAGTGGTCAATAGGTAATTCTTCATCATGTGAACAATAGGAGAGGGCCGAAGAGGATAAGGCCGCAGGGGACAGAGCTCGCAGAGGAGAGGGCGGCAAAGGAGGGTTTGCAAAGGAGGAGGGTTTGCAGAGGTCACACTGAGGCTGACAGAATGCCCCAAATGGATCCGTTCTCAGGCATTCCACCATATCAGTTGCACTTGTAAGTAGATGCTCTTTAATAGATAAGTTAACCTCCTTGCTTGAGTTCATTTCTTTTACCAGGATTTCCATGTTCTTCAGCAAAAATAGATCACTATACATACATCTCTATAGAAGCGCTCAATCCTCGTCCAGGTATTATTTGCTCATTAATGATAAACCCGAAGCAGCGTAAGCATTTATAAATCAAGGGGGGGGGAAGCAGTATGATCCAAGCAAGGTAAAAAGGGATCTGTCTCTGCTGTAGAAAACAATTTTACTGCCTTTTCTTTCCAAGGCCAATTGCTTGCTAGTTTAGGTAATCACTGGCTACTTGCTTTAATTATTGATAGCTGGAGTGGCTCACTACCCAAGCTGTGTGACTACTCTATTTACACCAAGCCAGGAGCATACTGATTTATCCATGGCCTATTCAGTTAGGCAGTAAGACAGCGTAGATTTGGGGCTTCAGCATCAGCATCGATTAGATATAAAATCCTTGGCTTAGTTTCGGCATCAGCATCGGTATTGGCCTCAGTTGTCCCATCCGCATAAGCTATAGAGGGAATTAAATTATTGAACAGGATTCTACATTTATCATGTATACCCTCGAATAGCCTGTCAAACTTTATGGTCATTATGACCTTAAGCAAACTATTGAAAACTTCTGCATCAACCTCAATTCCCCCTGTGTAAATCGGCATAGTAAGTGAAGCAGCAATAAAAGGAACCCAATAGCTAAAGGAAAGTTATCAAGTAAGCCTAGATCGCTGAACTTGCAGAAGAGGATTCTGTACAACATATGGCCTCTGTAAGTGTTGCATCTACAACAGCAGCAAATACAGGCCGTGGTAACATTATTGGAGTAGACAAACTTCCTGAAGAAATGAATGAGATGAATATTAAAGATGACAAGGAGATGGAAGCTACTGTAGTGGATGGAAATGGTACAGAAACGGGCCATATTATAGTCACCACCATTGGTGGCAGGAATGGCCAACCTAAGCAAACCATAAGCTACATGGCAGAACGTGTGGTGGGAACTGGATCATTTGGAATTGTATTTCAGGCTAAATGCTTAGAGACAGGGGAGACTGTAGCAATTAAAAAGGTTCTGCAGGACAAACGATATAAGAACCGTGAACTACAAACAATGTGCCTTCTGGATCATCCAAATATTGTCTCTCTAAAGCATTGTTTTTTTTCAACCACTGATAAGGATGAGCTCTATCTCAATCTGGTGTTGGAGTATGTACCAGAGACAGTTTATCGTGTAGCAAAGCACTACAGTAGGATGAATCAATAGATGCCTCTGCTTTATGTAAAATTATATACTTATCAGATCTGTAGGGCCCTGGCCTATATCCATGGTGGTATTGGAGTATGTCACAGGGACATAAAACCACAGAATCTTCTGGTCAATCCTCACACTCATCAGCTTAAGCTCTGTGACTTTGGAAGTGCAACCCTGGTGAGAATACCCAGATTTCGTTTTGTTTTTCACAATTGAGAGTGTTTTATAACACACCTAATTTGTGCTTGGTCATAAGAATCTTCATTGTTTAGTAATAATATGGACTAGGAGTTAGATCAGGTATACATGCTGTTAACTTGTGTAACATCAATATGTTGTTAACCCCACAATAAGAATTGAAGGAATGGTATTCAAAGTCAGTAAAATACTAGTTTCGGTTCTTGTTATTTGTGTATGTAGTGAATTGTGCAGTAATATCATGAAAGTTTTCTCATGTTTTACTTGCTACCTTTGTTGTGTTCAGAACCAGACAGATACTCCCAGGATTGTCATTTTTTCTAAACATGATGGTGCCTTACAACAAACAGAGGTAAGAGTATACGACTTATTACATAATTTTTCACTAAGATGAAGGGGTATGGTCAAATTTCTTTGGTGGCTTTTGCGACTTAGAGGTCAAAATGTCAAATTCTAATGAATCCATCTTATATAATGTACATGCTCAATATGGCACTAACCACATTAGAAGTATCATCCTCTACATCTGCTCAGAACTATCGTTGTTCTGTTGTAAAGTATTAAAAAAGCTTCAAACTGATTGAGAACATGCACAAGTCCTATGGTCATGGTGTTTCCTATGGTCATGGTGTTTCCAGCGCTGATTGAATGGCCATGGTGTTTCCAGCACTATTTGAATGTTCCTGTAGCGGCCTCCTATTGAAAGTCCAGATATCACAAGGAAGACCCTTACGGTCAAAGATTCCTGTAGCAATTGCCAGCAATTATACCAGCATTCATCTTCCAGTAATCTATGCAGAGAAGTATTCAGCCCTTTGAAGAAATCTGCACATGATTTATCATCATAGTCTTCATTGTGTGCCAGGGGGTTCTACGCCTTGGAGGGTCTCTTTGCCTTTCTTTGCTTCAGCATTCAGCTCTGGAAGATCATTCCATACTTTTTCATGCTAATTGATAAGAGCATTCATCCTTCTTTGGACATAATTAGTGAGTCAGACTACTCTAGGCTTGTACTAGTTGTTTTGAGGTGGGCCAATTTCATTTGGAGGCTTATTTCAGCCATTTTTGCATAGGTCTTGTTCCTTTTTTTGAGGATGATCACTTGGGATAGATGCATGGAGGTTTAAACTTTATACCCTAAATGCATGGCATTTGGAGGCTGATCGCTGGATATCTTGTTGCTGTTTTCCTTTTTACAGCCCACACATGAGGCAAAGTTACACTCATTTGTTGGAGCGTTCAGCCTATGGGAGCTAGTTGGCACACATTCCATGGAAGCATCCTATTATTGGATGTGTTTCATGAAGGGTTCCACTTTGTTAGAGGGTCTTTTCAGAATTTTCCCATCGCTTGAGAAGGGGCCACCCCATTTTGGAACTTCCTTGCTTGCACGTGTCAATGTCTTAGAGAGTTCATTGCCATGTTTTGTGGTTTCTTGCACATGGAACTAAGGTTATATGAGGTAGGACCTTTGTGGACAGTTGCTCGTGTTTGTTGGAGTGTTTATGGAGGCCTACCTTGAAGAGCCCTTTCATTGTGAGAGAATATTTGCATGGTTATATGCCTAGTTTTATGGCAAGCGTTCACCATTGAAGAGCCCTTTCATGGTTATATTATGCAGAGGTAGAGGAATCAGAGTCAAGAAGTGATTTTATAATATGGATAAGGAAGGAAGCTCACATATGCTGGGAAAAACACTTGAAAATTTCTATAGATGCATGATCAAGATATTGTGTATTTATAGTAATGTTATCCCTTCAATTTTGCACTATCTCATGTCATCCCTTTACCCTCATAGTGCATTATTACTGTCAAATTGTAGGTTGGTCTGTATCTCCGTAATTCAGTATTGTTTTGTTGTATTTATATCATACTGTTACAGCATTAATTGTGGTCATTTATCCTGCATGATAGGTTTATCTCTTACTGAAGAATATTGTCTGCATGTGAGTATTGTGCATATTTGTGAAGGGACGTTGACAAAGCGGTTGATTGAGTTTGAAAATACAGATTCAGGCTGTTTGACTGTAAGTATTCTATGAATGATATCAGTTTAATTAGTCATGAAAAGTTTAAAGAAGTCATTCAAGTTTACTTCTAATTACTGGCAAAATGAACCAGAGTCATAATGATTCAGTCCTGACAAACGATTTAATTTTTTATTGTTTTATTGGAATATATTGAGGATTATATTACCAAATTACAAAAGTACATCTCCTTATATTTGCTCACTCTTCCAATTCAGACCGTAAGACATCACATTATCAGAGTGAGTACTGTTTCTCAAGAGGCCAGAGTATATCAAATATGTGTCAAATTTGGTCACTGTTTGTTCTCGAATTCTTTTGACTGGACCACCAGGTTAGTGACTATTAGTATTTTTTGTCTCTGATAAATTGCATGCTTCAAATTGCAGTGGGATTATAACCACATGATATACCCATGATTCTAAATAGCTTGTTCCTGTTTTTAAATTTTCTCTCCAACAAACCAAAGCCCAAGTTCAGTTTTTTAAGCATATGTATAGAACATAGAGTAACCTAAGCATCTGTATACTATATATTACAGATTTTACTTCGACTTCAGCATGACATATGTAGGAGCTGGTATGATCTGTCCGCACTTGGTGAATTTGTCCATATTGTTCGGAGCAGTCATCTCTTGGGGTCTCATGTGGCCTCTCGTACAAAACCACCAAGGAGACTGGTACACTGCCACAGGCTCCAGTATGCATGGCATCCAAGGTTACAAGGTCTTTTTGTCTATTGCTCTCATATTGGGCGATGGACTATACCATTTCGTCAAGATCTTGTACAATATCACTGTGACCACTATGTATAGTCAATCGAAGAAGAATCAAAATGGTCTTCTAGTAGTAACCAGTGATTCATTATGTTTCTCTATGCTCTAGTGCAAATATCTATGCTATGCCGATGGATATTGTAGTCATATTCCCTTGCTGTAGAGACTGTTTATGCCAATGGTACACAATGCCCTATGAAAGAATCAAGACTAATATGAACACCATGATCCCTACGATGTAGACTTCATTTCTGGAGCTCCATGTCATGTCATGTCTTGTCTAGTCTGGTCTGTGAATGTGTTGTCGTGTCTATGGCTATGTGTTGTTGTGTTTGTGTATGTATTCCAAAGGTGGAGGCAGAGGTAAGCAATGGCATCACACCAACTTTTGTATCAATAGAAAATGCCTCAGAGACCGTGCCCATGGAATTTCTTGGAGGCAAGTCATTCTTCCTTTAATTTATTCTCCTAGGTTTTCTTTGTCTTTTTAATATTGATGCTCTGTGTTATAGTGGTTTCTTGATTTGATAACTAAAAATTGGTTTCCACAGTGGTGTGTCAACATACCCTCTTGTTTGCAGTGCATTGGGTTCTTCTCTGTGCATGGAGAAACCAATAGCATTTACAGGCATTTTAAGTCTTGTTCAATCACAAAATCCAGGTATATCAAAGCTAAGATACGCCTAAAGACATCTACTTATAATTTGTTCTTAATAGGATTCAAGTTTGGATTTCTATAACTAAAACCACTGAAACTATTCAACAGATTTCTATGACTGGATCAGATTTGACCACTCATTTTAACTAGAAAAGCTGAGTTTTAGCTAAGTTTTACCACCATAACCAGTCATTGGAACTAGAAAAGCAAACCATTGAAGTACCTAGCACCAACTTGTTCTTCATTTTTAAATGTATTACATCTGATGGAAATGATTTTATTTTAAATTTGGAAATTTTCCCAAACACAGTCTGATGGTAGGTCAACTGATTTTTCTAAAATTCTGAAAATTGCCCAAACAGAGTTTGATGGTAAGAATCAAGACAACTGATTTTTCTAAAATTTTGAAATTGTACAAATAGAGTCGGGATAAAACTTTAAACTGGAAAGGAAATGAATCTTATAGTCACTATAGGAATTTAGACTAGAAATTGTGTTATTTTAGAAATAAATCTCAATCTAAAGACCATAGTCAAGGATGGCCATCAAATATCATGCCAAAAATGCCCGCAAAGTGACAAAATAAGTGGTAGGTGGTTACTACCTTCCAAACCTCCTATTATAATCCATTCTATAAACTAGACTGTTTAGCCCACTTGTTAATATTATAATTATAGAATTTAGAAGTGACCAACATAATCTTTTCATTAGTGCATGGAATTTCGAATTACACTTAAGTTTCAGATGATGATGATAAGCTCGCATACTGTTTGGTGTATGAAGTTGAACTTACAAGGCAAGGTAAGGGTATAATTGAACCAATAATACAAAAAAACATAGCATAATCATGTTGAGCAGGAAAACACTCTCAGAATGTACAGTTTGTATTTTTTTAATAGTACAGTCTTCAATCTTGTAAGGAATCTAGATTAGGGCAAAGGGGGGGTATATTAAACTAGATCTGTGCTTGGGGACTCCACTACAGATAAAGGATTTGAACTGGGGTCATGTCCACAATATTTTAAAAAAAAAAATTGCCTATAGCCTTCCTGAGTTGCACAAGACTAGCTCCTTGGTGCTGGGGGCTTTACATCATTGGGGTTGCTAGATTTTTTTTGTAACAAGTGACTTGGTATCTTTGACTACACATGCACACTCCTTTGAAAATGAGTTCATTTCTTGAGATAGAGAGTTGCTGGAAATTTTCATTTTTTTGGAAAAATCTGGTTTGGTTAGTTGCCTTTTTGTATGATTAGATTGATTGAGGAAGATGTGAGTCTGTAGGCCTTGGATTTTCTGTTCAATTATGTTCCAAATCATAAGAAACTATATTAAGAGAAGTATGTGACTCTGTATGAAACATATCTACATATCCTATCGTGGGGGCATAATTTCTTCTTCCTGAAGTTTTGTTCCATTGTTAAAGTTCTTATTGTCATTAGTATTTTTGTAAGTGATTTTTTTACTGGTTATGTATGGGAGCAGAAGTACCTCTGACAGATGTTTGTGAAGCTTTCAAAGTACCAAGAGGCATGGTCCAAGCTCTGTAAGAAAATGCTGGAATATTTGCATCTATGGTTTCTGCTTTTTGTGAGAGACTTGGCTGGCATGATCTAGAAGGATTGGTTTCAAAATTTCAAAATCGATTTTCCTTTGGTGTAAGGGAAGAGATCGCCGAGCTTACTTCAATTCCATTTGTAAAGGTACTGCTTGAATATTGCATCTCTTTGTTTGCTTTATAGAAGGAAATAAATTTATATTGTTATTTACATATTATGTGAAATTGTCAAATACTTTCAGAGTTCAATATACTAGTCATTTGTGTGGGTTAGAATCTCTTTGGACAATAAGAGTAGCTTCTTGGTTTGGTTTTTGGGCAGGGTGCAAGGGCTAGAGCACTTTATAAGTCTGGCTTGCGTACTCCTCAAGCAGTTGCGGAAGATTCTCTTCCGGAACTTGTAAAGGCTCTCTTTGAGGCATCTTCATGGGCAGCTAAAGGTAAATTAGGTGGAAAAAAGGAAATTTCATTTTACCTGTCTGAATACATAAATTACTGACATTCAAAATGTAAAATGGATGATATATATTGTGTTCAATGCTGATAGTACTTGATTTTGGGTGCTACCAAAAGGGTGATATGCAATTGGATATTTCTTGAGGGATTCTGTTAATGATTTTGTTTGCTTTCCCATCAGTCCTTTTTGATCTGATTTGTGTTGTGATAAGAGATAGGAAAAGTTTCTTTGGCAGGATTTTCAATTGTTATCAGTCCAAGAACTAGATTCTGGCATATAGTCAGACAGCTGTGTAAGGCTCGAAATTGTGATTCTGGTAGAACTGATTTAAGTATGTGCAATTTTTTGTACTGAAATTGTGCACTTCGTGAGATCTCACCAAGTGAGAATGTGAGTACAAATATATCGCTGTATACATAAGAAAGAAACAAATAAATCTTCTATTTGATTAATTCATTGAACTCCCTGATGTATTGATTGAGTGTGGATTTGTTGAACTCTTTGATTTTGCCAATTGAGTGCTGGTTAGTTTTGAGTTGATCAAATACCTACTGTGTAACTTTCCCTTTTTATGAATTGTATAATGAGAATATAACAGATCATGAGATAAAAGGAATAAATGAAGTTTCATTATTCTGTTGTGTTGTATCTTCTAACACCCAAAAGGATAGAGGAGAAAGCATTCATCCTGGAAATATTTGGATTATGATTTATCATAGTGCCTCACTTGTCCAGCTTCAGTGCAGATCTATCCGCTGCTTTTCAATTTATACCAGAACTTATGCATTTATTTCGTCACTCTGCTCAATCAGCTAGTTAAAAGTTGATTGCACAGGTTTTGGCTGCATTGCACCAGACATGTTCAAAAATTGGTGTTTTCGGTACTGGGGTTTATTGCTTTTTTTTGTTAGGTTTTAAGATGTTGAAGGGGTTTTCTCAAATGAAATTATCAGGTATATCTCTTTGCAAGGGATATTCT
>LPNX010904049.1:31408-47904 GCA_001517045.1 Pseudotsuga menziesii | reverse complement strand
GGGGGGGGGGGGGGGGGGATGCAATATCCCAGTTTTGACCCTTGTTATATAATCAATCATGTAAATAAATAAGAAATTGTTATTGTTTTAATTATGGGTAGCTACTTTTGAATATATCGTGATACAATGTTTAGGTTTCTAAAATTTCATGTGTCAACCACTTTTTTTCTTGAAAATGTATAGGTGAGGATCAAATTCATTTCAATTTACAAATCATAAAAGAACATTGTTATAGTTGATTTTACCACACCTGGTAGATCACACTTTCATGGCCATTGTACTCTTATGTATTCGGAACTGCTATATGTAGTTGCAGTCACATGTAGAGATTAATCATTGTATTTTACTGATGAGGGGTTGGTTCTTCCACTTAGGTCTTCATTAATCCACTTATGGGATGGATTATATAATGTATTTTTTCCATCATGTTACCCCTATGACCTCACACATTAGGGAGCATCTGTTATAGCTGATTTTACCACACCTGGTAGATCACACTTTTATGGCCTTCCTTGTCCCTATGCAGAATCTTTGGACCCCATGGAATTATATTATACTTTGATGTTCCAATATCATCCCCAAAAATAATCTATTTATACCTATATGTGACTTTTAAAGCCATACTCATGTGTATATGCAGCTTTTGACCTCAAACCCATGTACAATGGGATGTGTGCATAAATACATTTATATTTTTGGATTTTTCCTCATATGAGTCTCAATATCTTTCCTCTTGTCCTTCCATATGCCTTGAGAATGCTCATATTCGACCCTCAATCACCTCTTTGGATTTCTATATATTGAGCCTCTTGGATACATTGGGAGAGGAGAAATTGAAGAGTAAGGAAACTATAGTCCATTGTTGCCTCAATTTTTCTTATACTTGAGTCTGCATCCCTTTGTCCCTTGGAGCACATAGTGTTCTTCCCACGCTTTCATTTTCTTTGTGAGCTTGCTATCAAGAGATGGAGGATTGAAGTGGTCGAGGCCTAGGTGGAGGAATCCATTTCTCTAGTTCACAGAAGTGCTGACAGAGTTTGTCACTATTGTATCTCTATTTTATTAATAGATATATATTTTCCCGTCCAATACATGTGCATTTGAATATTAATATTGAATCCATGGATGTATTTACTTTATTATACATGATTGATTATATATGCTAGAGTATCTATAATACATTTATATATATCATGCTTTCTTTATTTGTTGTTGCTGAGAGAAAATTATAATTTCAATTGCATTGGAAAAGCTTAACAGGGATCTACTTTAACCATATGGAATAAGGTACAATTCTATGTCCCTTAGTGTTATATTTTTTTATTGCTCTTGCATATTGGAAAGGATTAATTTCTGGTGTCACATTGTCTATTGTGGTACCCCCAAGCCACAGGAAGTTTCTCTCCATAACAAATATAAAGAATTATGTTTTCATACCTTATGAATTTTATGGATGTTGTGTTAATATATTGGACATTTTTAAAGCATTTAGTGGGAAATGGGTATTGTTAATTTGAAGGAAACTAAAAAAAAAAAATGGGGTATGAATTGGAAGGGATACTCGAGGGCCACCTAATATCATCTAAATTTGGATATTTTTTCCCATATCCTAGAATCCTACATTTAGAGGAATAAATTATCGAAGAGATAAAGGAAAGTGTAGCAAAGATTTATTCAAAATATGGAGGGTTTGGAAAGTGTACCTATGTACATGTCATTGAAGTGGATTCCTTCGCCATTTCATTCATCCTCAATTTACATCTCATAATTTTGATGGACATGAAAACAAAAAATTAAAATTAAAATCAATATATATCCACTTGGGAAAAACTATACCAAAATGAACGAAATATTTGTCGAAATAAATTATCATTACTTATGTTTCCACTGGAAACTGGGTAGGCTTAACTTCCTCAACATTCTCTACATTATTAGAACTTAACTACATATACATTAACATGTAAGCAACTAACAACATATATTTGTTTGAATTAGGCATTGGAAAGTTCAAGCAATAATCTAGATAGAGATCACTTCATACATGTTCTACTTGTTAATCACTATAAGGTTGAGCAGTGTTGAGATTGTTGATTAAATTGGCATTGTTGTCAACCTAAAATCATATGGAAAATTTGATGAAATAGGAATATAATGAAAAATACAAAAATATTGATCCAAAATGTTAAAAATACTTAACAAAATATCACAATCATAAAATCAGAGTCGGATTCAGAAGTGTTAGTTTCCAATTTTAAGATTTTGGAGGTTCTGACTCTGAAATTTGGAAGTTGGAAAGTCGGGGAGGCGGTTTAATATTTTGGAGTATCTGACTCCAAAGGTCATCAATTTAGAAGTTATAAGGTCAGAAAGGTGGATTCAGATATGGAATATCACAACATTAAGGTTTTGGGGTTTCTGACTCCAAAAGTCGGAAAGTCGGAAACCCAAAAAGTTAGAGTCGAAAGTGTTAGTTTCCAAAGCTAAGTTTTTGGATTTTCTAATTCCAAAAGTGGGAAAGTAGAAAAGTGAGAAAATTAAAGATTCAGAAGTGTTAGTTTTAACTCTAAGTTTTTGCATTTTCAGATTCCAAAATTTAGAATGTCAAAAATCCGTAACATCGGAAAGTCAGAAAGTCAGAGTTAGAATCATTAGCTTCCAATTCTAAGTTTTTGGAATTTTTGATTCCGAAAGTTGGAAAGTCGGAAAGTTGGAAAGTTGAAATGATGGAGTTGGAAATTTGGATATGGGATCATTGTCAAATATAAAAATATTAACTATAGCTTTTAGACAGAATCAATATGTTGGAGTCGGGATTGCAGAGTTGGAGTGATGCATTATCGCACTATTAATTCACAATTTTTTTAACGAAGAGGTTATTTTACGATTTGTTCATTTTTGAAGGGTCACAATTAATATACATGAATGTTAGATAAAGATGTACGGTTGAGGGTATATAAGAAAAGATTTAAACCTTCAAACAAGATTCTTTGTACATTTATTGAAAGATCCATAGGTGTACATAAGTCAAAGATTGAATTATCATATAAGGGTGGTTAGGAGGCGAAAGGACATGAAACAAGCCTATAAGGAGTTGTATCCTCCTTCTAGTTATTGCTGGTAAACAAGGTGTTGGTGTATCCTTCAATTGTAGCTAAAAAAATTAGGTGTTGGTGCATTCAGCAAGTTTGTTCTTACAAATTATTTGTAAATATAGTTTTGTAGTAATAAAAAGTATTGTATGTCTTCCCAATTGGGCTTCGACAATAATATTGTGTATTATGTTTACATTGTTGATTTTAGTTTTAAAAGTGATAAAAATTGAATAATATAGATCAATATTTATTCACCCTCCCCTATCATGATTGATTGAATTTCCAACAATTGGTATCAGAGCAGGATCATTCACTACAATTTATGTCACTGCAAGCAAGATCCTATTAAAATCACTATGGATCAACAATAAGGGTTTGGTACCAACAGACCTCCATTATTTACAAGAGAAAATATGCATTCTGGTGTGTAAGAATGAGGTGCCATCTAATGTCTCTTGGATGCAAGGTTTGGAATTCTATTGACATAGAGTATAAATTACAATACAACCTACCTACAGATAGAGATGAACTAGATAAATATGAATCAATTGCAAAAACTTTGAATGCAATATTAAATGGATTAAAAAATTCAGTGTTTGTTAAAGTTCTGCAATGTAAGAGAACCAAGCATGCTTGGGAAAAAGTAAAAACTATTTATGAAGGAGCTTCTAAAGTCAAACAATCAAAACTTCAAACATACAAAAGGAAATTTAAAATTCTAAAAATGAAAGAAGAGGAAAACATTGAAGAATATCTTCTAAGAGTATATGAAATTGTCAATGCTATTAGAATCATGGGAAGAGAAATAAAGGAGAGAGAAGGTGTTGAAAAGGTACTAAGAACCCTATCAATGAGGTATGAATAAAAGGTGTCTCCTTCAAAAGAACAAGGTCATATTGAACTTATGACAGTAGATGAGTTACATGGGATATTTACTACCTATGAGATGAGAACAAGACTAGATGGACCATCAAGAAAAGAGGTAGAATTTAAAGCCTCAAAAGATATAAATAATTTTGAAGCCTTATCCAAGAACCACTCAAAAAACTGAGATGATGAAAAATCTCTTTTTATCAAGAAACGTTAGATAGGTACAAAGGAAATTTAGCCTTTAAATGTTTGAACTATGGAAAGATTGGTCACTATGCCTCAAAGTGTCCTTACCCAAAACAAGAAACTGGTGATGATGGAGAAATTTGTAATAAGGAATCCTTTCAATAAAATTTTTAGAGCAACACAAAAAATCTATATGACATCCTAAGTTTCCAAAGATAACCCAGTAATAAAACTGGACTAGGTTATGGAAACGGAAAAAAGTTTGATCCAGATTTATGCGTGAACAAAATGAAAGAACATATACAAAATCATAATAACAAACATTTTGTAAAGATAACAGAGATACAGTAAAAACATATTCTATTAAATGGCGGAAATAGAATAGACTATAATACAATTGCTAGAATGGTGGTAGCTATCTCTGAGAAGAGATGTGGCTGCTACGCTCATTCGTGCCAAGCTGAATACAAAATGAGGCCAAAGGGGCCTACTTATAATAAGAATGAGGCGAGAACCCTAAAAGTCCAAAATGTAACCCTAGAAGATGAACCTTCATAAAGTTTACGACCCCAAGGTGGTAAGTTAAACAATCAACTTCCTGGGGTCATAACTTTTGCATACGATCTCTGATTTGGGCATTCGATAGCTCATTGGAAAGGTCTGTATAAGATTTACAAATTTTGGTTGGCCAAATGCATGCTGATGGAAACCATTTGGCCCTGAATCTCCAAAAAATGTTGTTTAAGGCCTCAAAATGGCCCCAGAAGTTTAGGGATAAAAAAACTACAGAAAAATAACTAGGAAACTGCCACAAAGGACAATTGTTTTGAGCCAGTGGAATAGGTGGGTGGCCATCGATCTCCATCTGGATTAAATTCAGAACAACCATCTTTCATAAATGAAGAAGGAAATAAAATAAGTTATCCTAATGCACTTATGATGCCAATTTTAAAGGAATATATTCAAAAACTTTCTCCTTCTCAAAATGAAAAAAAGGATAGATAATGTTCCAAGTAGACATCAACAACTCTTTTTGGGAAATTGTTATTGTTACGGAGAAAACTTCCTATGTCTTGGGGTACCACAATAGACAGAGTAACCGTAGAAATCAATCCTTTCTCATATGCAAGAGAAACAAAACATATAACACTAAAGGATCTCGAAACATACCTTATTCTGGATGGTTGATGTAGATCCTCGTTCAGATTTTCCACTCTCACTTGTATTAGCAATTTTCTCTCTCAACATTTAGCAAATAAGACAAGCATGTTATATAATGGTGTTATACCTACTCTAGCATATATAATCAATAACAAATAAGCATTTAAAGGAATCCATGGATTCAATATTCATTTCAATACATGTTATTGGATAGGAAAAGATATTTCTATTAATATAAATCAGAGATTACAATAGTGACAACCTCTATCAGCACATTTGTGAACCGAAGAAACTGAGTCCTCCACCTGGGCCTCCACCACTTCATTCATCCATCTCTCAATAACAAGCTCACAAGCAAAGGAAATCTTGGGAAGAACACAAAGTGCTCCAAGGGACAAAGGGATGCAGACTCAATTATAAGCTCCGACAACAATGGCCTATAGTTTTCTTTCTCTTCAATTCCTCCTCCTTCAATGTATCCAAAGGGTTTCTTATATAGTGCTTCAATGGGGTAATGGAAGGTCAAATCCGAGCGATCTCAAGGCATATGGAAGGCCAAGAGACAAGTGAATCAGATTCACATCAAGAAAAACTCCAAAACTATTTGGCCTTTTGCACACATCCCAATGTACGTGGGTTTGAGGGTCATATCTGCGTATATACACGAGGATAGGTTTAAAAGTTGCATATAGCAAATAATTCATGTTTTTAGGGATGATCTTGGAAATATCAAAGGTACAAAAATGGTCCATGGGGTCCAAAGAGTTTGCAAAGGGATAGGGAAGGCCATAAATGTGTGATCCACCATGTGTGGTAAAATCAGCTATAACAGATGCCCCCTAATGTTTTAGATTAGAGGGGTGATATGATGGCCGAAATACATTACAAGTCCATCCCAAAAGTGGAGTGATGAAGAACCAGGTGGAAGAACCAGCCATCCAATAGTATAATACAATAATCAAACTCTGCACATGACTGCAAGTACATATAGCAGTCCCAGATACATAAGAGTACAATGGCCATGAATAGGCATGCTACAAAATATGACATGTGTGGTGATCGCCACGTACAATATAGATAGATCAAAATCTCCATGATGAAGATATACAAAGGATCATGATCTCCATAATGGTTGAAGATATCTAACATACATTGGAATCAAGTCACAAGAGATGAAATATCATGAACACTGGCATGATCAAGGAGGTAGCATATATGAAATGCCACCAATATGGAAGGTATTCTACACAATTTACTACGAGTACATGTACTACTATGTTAATGGAGGTGTCGAGGTCAAACATAGTAGTCCATCATCTGATTACTAGTCATTGATGTATACCATTAACAGACGCGAGATCACCCACCGATAATGAAAATGGGAATCAAGGTACTAGAGTGAAAACTAACAAGTGTGAATAAATGTGTTGAGTTCGAACACTTGAGAGAATCCATCGATCAGGGGACATTGATGTATTCCCAAAACTATCAATGGTGAGAGAAACTACCACTGATGACTACAAGTCTCAAGGCACTCACAATGAATCTAGATTCCTATCCTAGAATCAATGATCTAAAGTAAATGGGATGAAATCTGTTGGAAGGAGGGAATTAAGGCATCCCTCATCATCCAACACGAGGTACTCAACAAAGCTGTATAATGTGGAAGGACTCGATCATAATGTGCATGAACCAATATCATTACCGAGAATGGTCGACATGCAAAGTCAAGAGAATTGAGGAAAGGTCGACTCAAGTTTCAACTTCCTTCAAACAAGAGCATAAAGGAAAATGGTGACTGAATGTAGGAAGCATAGACTCAACATACAAAAGGGACATCTCTCCAACACAGGAGGCATCGAAAGAGGCTCCATAGGGACTGGAAGCTCAACTAGGTGGTGGAGATAAACTCAAAGAAATGAGTACAGCTCCTAAAGTTAAACTATTAACCCAACCAACAGATGAGAAAAATAGTGCTCTGTTCAAAGGCGACATGACTCAACTGCTACCAAAGATATCATCTTTTCCTATCCGGATTTTTTATTTTTTGATTTTTTTTCAGACTTTTTCAAATATTTTGAAAAGCTTGAAAAAGAATAAAAGTGATTTATAGTTACAGACTAGGAGGAGATGAGTGTCAAGGGGAAAACAAACTAGTTCCAAGTAGCGAAACATACCTATGCTCAATGCAAGGACACATGTGTAGGATAACGACACTTGGGTAAAATTCCCCTCCTGGTAAAAAATGGGGAATTAAGATGCAAAGGATATGTAAAATGGCTCTGCATGGCTAGACATGAGACAATCTCAGGATATATATCTGATAATTAAAGTCAACGAAGCCGGCATAAGGCTCAATAAGGCAAGCAAAACTCATGATAATGCAATTACAACTTGACATAAGGGAGTCCTTGGGAAAAAAGGCCAACAAAAAGATCAAGAGTAGTATGAGGCTCTTGCGCAAATTCATGGTGATACTATACATAGGAATCCCACACCCTAAGGGAAAAATGTTAACATGGGCACCAAATGAAAAACAAGAGCTAACTAGTGCACCAATGTATGGTCAAGCTCTACCATTCACATCATGTCACTTCTAAAAGCAATAAGAAGGTTCCATGACAAGATAGAATGGGTTTGTACCCAAGGTTATAATGAAATGTTCATAAGTTCATGCAAAGTGCAAACAAATATGAAACCTAATATATATTCCAGTTTAGACATAATACCTAAAATTGGCATGAACGGGTCAAAACCACAGTCAAAATGACACTCAAAATGGACTCCTACATCTTCAAATTAGTCCAAAATGGTCAGAAACGGTCCAAAACTATAGAAAGTGTGTAAAAAATTTCAAAAATTTAAATTTTTTTTTATAAATAGTAAGAAATTTAAAAATTCTATATCATTTGAAATTTTTACCCATTTGATCTCAAAACTTCCAACTCGAATTCCAGGAGCTTCGTCCAACGAAATTTAACACCGTTTGTTCTAGATAACTCCTCATGTCCTCCTCTTCCTATTGCAAGCAAATTTTTTCAATTTCCATGGTCAATTTTAATTTTTAGGCCAATCTAAAATAGGCGTTTTGTCCCACATGAATATCGGGGTTTTTTCCATGTATAGGGCTGGCCATATGCAGAAAAACCTCCCAAAACCGCGTACATATGCAGCTATTTTGCAAACAGTCACGTATGCAGCCGTGCATAAGGATTTTTAAGGTACACAATGACCGAAAATCAGTTTTTTATGCGCATGATGGTTCTAGAATGGAGGGAGATGGAACATGGAGATGTAGAAGAGGTTGTTCAAGGTGACTTAATGGCCCAACAAGCTCTATGTTCATGCGGTTTCTATAAGTTTTGTTGTCTTTGCAGCTTGAAAGCCAAACCAA
Source organism: Pseudotsuga menziesii (assembly GCA_001517045.1). Classification (NCBI taxonomy): domain Eukaryota; kingdom Viridiplantae; phylum Streptophyta; class Pinopsida; order Pinales; family Pinaceae; genus Pseudotsuga; species Pseudotsuga menziesii. The sequence continues at coordinate 39,201 of LPNX010904049.1, read as the reverse complement.
GACTCATGTAGATGCTAGTATATTAATGGGATCCAAACTTAGAGTCTTTTAATATCGACGGGATGTTTCTCAGTATAGAGATTGAGGACATATATTTTATTACTGGATTATCCTGACGGGGAGAGGTGGTGAACCTATGCTCTCGCGGGCCCGAAGGTGGCCTTACCATTGATGAGTACATTGTGGTATATTGTTTTATAGACACAAAAAAGGTTGGGAGTCAAATCCTAACAAACTCAATCCAGGTACTAGGACTGAAGACCATACTATTGGCACTCGGCAGGATAGCCAGCCTAGCTTCACTCCACCAGACCTCGCCGCCATTGATGTTCTATGCGGTGGAGTGTATGAGACCCACAGTGTATGATTGGAGTATTGCACTGTTGACTAACATGAAGCAAAAACTCAGTGACTACAAGATGGGTAGGGTGAGAAACTTCGGTTTCAGTAGCATAATGAGCATGTTCTTCTTTGAGCGTGTACCGGAGCTAAGCCCTAGAGTGGACATTCCTCCACATGGAGTTCGAGATCCAACCCAATGACGTTGGAAAAATATTATGTGCACATTGGGTAGAGGTAGGGTGGATAAAACCTACCAAGTGGACTTATTTCCATGGTGGCAATGGCAGATCATTTCCACTGATGACTATCCCTATCTAGGGATAGATTTTTGGGGAGATTTGAACATGCCCCTACCACCAGGAGAAACATATGGCGACATAGATAACAAATCCCAAACCCCCTTTTTAAGTTTTTTGAATTATTAAATTTTTTTGGGTTTTTTGATACATTGACTCAAAAGACATGTTTTGGTGTGATGACACATAGTAACAATATGTCATGTGTATGCAAATGTTGGACCACGGTGACCAGACGGTTTCCCTCATCATAGAGAGAGGGGAAGAGGATATCACATCATGGGTGTGGATGCAGAGTAGACGCTCCAAGGCATCCACACAAACTATGTATGATTGACACACAGTGTACCCATGGTGCAAGTTGAGGACTTGCCTGAGGCCATGCAGTGCTAGGTGGTTGGTGTACCACAAGCATGGGTTTGATTATTTTGACGACTAGCTAGAGTCATGGTGTGATACCATGATCAGAAATCCCCTCCTCCTCCTCAAGCTTAGACACCTGAGAGTGTTTCATTTTTGTACTACCGTGTATTATATTTTGGTGGCTCGGAAGCCCCATTTTTGTATTATGACACTTATGTATTATGGCTTCACATTTTGGATGTTTATTGAATTTTTTTTATGATGATCGATTTTATTTATTTACATGTATGTAAAAAGTTATGTTTGTGATATGCTTATGGTCTATGAAACAAATGTCAATCTAACACATAGTTAGCATATGAGTCAGCAACTTGATTAAAAATTCTTGGAACATGTATGTATGTTATGTTCTCAAATTGTCATTCTAGCAACTCACACGTAAGAATCTTCGTAATAATGTCGGATCCCTAATATGATACAAGCCATTAATTTCTGAAACCACTAACTGTGAATTAAGACGTACGTCAAGAAAGAGAACACCATGTGAAATGCAATCCCGTAATAACTCTATAATGTCACTATATTCAACAACATTGTTCGAAGAAGGCTGTAAACATACATGTCCTGAAGACAATACCTGACTCGTACGAGTATAAATCACCCAAGCAACAGAAGCTAAGTTTTGAGTGTGGAGGCTAGCACCATCAGTGAACCCTATGTAAGCGGAAGACTCCATCGACATCTGCGATAAGAAACGAAAGCTAATCAACAAACCTAATCACCATACGAAAACCTAACTATGCAAAAAACTATACACTAATATACAATAATCAGCCTTGGCTAAATATCATGCATAGTATTTCTTAATATAGAGCCCATTTCTTGGCTCCGCCAAGGCTATCCCTTCATAATCCTGTTAACCCCAAAATCCACCACTTAGCTCTCAATGGCCTACACCAACCAAGGACACCATCTCACAACCCCCATATCACTCCATCAGACCTTCCATTAGACCCCCACACCTCCAAAAGAGCCCAAGGATGAAGAAAAGGGCTAAAAACCCCAAAAAAGAGCCCAAAATAGCCCCCTAGGAGCTAAAGCCCTAAAAAAGGGGCTAAAACCCTAAAAGGAGCTAAAGTTAGGTAGAAAGGGGATAAAGGCCCAAAAAAGGGGATAAAGCCCTGACTAAGGGCTTAAAACCCTAAAACCCCTTGGAAAAGCTATAAAAGGAGGGTGGGGGTGTCACTCTCAAAACACTTCTCCCTTGCATATTGTTATGCTACCCATGGATGCCTTGAGACACATTTGCCTCTCAAGCCACCCACACTCCCTCCATCTCCATTTCCATTTGAGCCATTGCTCCCCAACCAAGAGAGGTGCTCCCATGAGCTAGGGAAAAGTGGCCCATTTCCACCGAAGAGAAGGTATACCCATGTGTTATTTTTGCTTCTTAGTTGTTTAACATGCTTTTTTTTCTAACTCTTATTCCATTTGCAGGTTTTATTTAACATTGTTTTGCAGGTTCTTATGGCTTAGGGTTTAATTGCAGGTTTTAAGGAGGAGGAACCCTAACCCATTTTCTGTAGAGGGGTTCACCATAGCTTCGTTTTATTCTTTCTACCATTAGATTTAGTTTACTGTTCTTTTCATTTGATTCTTCTTCTTGTTTAGATTATCTTAGCTTAGTTTACTATTCTACTTCTGTTATTTTCATTTCATTTTTTTCATTTACCATTAGCAGGAACCTACCCTTGTGCCCTATAGGCCTAAGGGAGCCATTCCTACCCCTGTAGCAAGGATAAATCCTTGCTACAAATCCACCAGCTCATAGGAACCCTTCTCTAACACACATTTCACTATGTAAGGACCATGCCACATGGGATTAAACTTCCATGCCCCCAAGGGTTCTTTAGCTTGATCCCATAAAAGGACCAAATCACCTTCACTAAACATCCTTGGATGAAAAAACTTATCATATTGGATCTTAACACGATGCTTATTTACTTCTAGAGCAACTAAGGCATCCCGATGTTGCTCATCAAGCTGCTCTAAGTGAACCAAACATTCCTCCAATGCAGAAGTGGCTGGTAAAATCACTATAGCTAGCTTCAACAAAGGGATTTCGCATTCAACCAACAAGATAGACTCCACCCCATGTATGAGCTGATATGGAGAGAAACTGGTGGTATTCTTAACCACAGTCCTATAGGCCTACAAAGCATGATATAACATGATATGCCAATTCGTCTTGCTTTGTGCGATGGTTCATTGGAGAATGAAATTAAGTGATTTATTCACTGCTTCAACCTGTCCATTCACCTGAGGGTAATAAGAAGAGGAGTGCTCCTACTTATACCCAACTTTGAATCCAACTCTTCCATCATTCTATTTTGAAAGTGCCTGCCATGGTCAGTGATAAGCTCTTTCAGAATGCCGAACCGAGTAATAATTTGGTTGAATACGAAATGTGTAGCTGTCTCATCATTGGATTTAATCATGGGCATAGCCTCAACCCATTTCATGAAATAATCGATAGCCACTATAATGTGATGATGCCCCCCACCCAAAGCTGGGTTAAAATTGATGAAGTCAATCCCCCACTTGGTGAAGGGACCCACGGTGATAATTGGATGTAATGAGGCAGGATGAGAGTGCATATTGTGTGAAAAAACCTGACAACGGTGACACTTTTTGACCGCATTGATAGAATATTTGAAGATCGACGGCTAAAAATATCCCGCTCTCAAGATTTTTCTAGGCTGTAGAAAGCCCAGATAAATGACCACCATGTGCCCCTCTATGGAAATCATTCAGCACAACCTCAGCTTTATCATGGGTTAAACAATGACATAAAATGGAATCTACCCCATAGCAGTACAAAGTGTTATCCACTATAAGGTAGTTCTTAGATACATGACGTAATCGTCATCATTCATCCCATGAAAGGTGAGTAGGGACCTTCAACGTTTGCAATTATACAATGATATCCCCATACCATGGGTCCAAAGTTGAGATCCAGAAAATATGCTCATCGACAAATGTATCCTCATAAACCTCCTCCTCCTCCACACTTGGAAAGTCAGAAATGAGCTTCACAAAGATCAACGATTTCTTCGATTTCACCGAATCGAACTTGAGATCAAATTCTTGCAAGATAACAATCCACTTATTATATTTTCCCCCGATCATCCTTCTAGTGAGGATGAACTAAAATGGATTGACATGACCCACCACCAAGGTATGGTGAAGGAGAATGTAATGTCTCAATCTCTGAACCGCATGAACGGTGGAAAAGGCAAGTTTCTCCACATGAGAATAATGGATTTCTGCATCAATAAGGTTCCGAATCAAATAATATAGGACATGATCATGGAGCTCCTCATCCTCCTAAACAAAAACCATACCAACCGTCTCCATGGACGTGTTGCCGCCTTTCACACACCTGGGTCACATGGTATAAATATTCAAGCCACTCGGTGTGTCCTTGGGGGAAAGTCTCAAGTCAAGGCTATCACCTTGTTCTTGACTCCTCCATTTAGGCTCAACTCCTAATGGAGCCAAGGGGGGTAGACCTTATTAAATTACTATTGGGCACCATTTTGATCTCTTTTCGCCACTTAGGTATCTTTCATTTCCCTTCATAAAACCTTCATATTGATTAGAAAAGCTTTAAAGTTCACCCATGAACCTTGGTTAAGAGGTATAATGTCATTGCTTTCTAATAAATTGAGTTTTGAGACTTTTTAAGCATTTTAACTAAGATTTTTATTCAGATTACGGGATGTGCTAACTTCCTGTATTATCTCCAAAGTTGAGCATTTGCAGGATAGCTAGGAAGGAACTAGAATATGGAGGGAATATCCTCAGTGGCCAAGGATGGATGAATTTCCAACGGATAGCTGATATGGCTCTCACAGGTGTCAAGTCAACCGCAGTCAAAGGAGACCACCTGTGCTACCACTCAGCACAAAAGAAGGGAAGCTCTGATTTTGTTGAGTCTCACGGATCTGATAGAGGATCTTGATGTCTATGTTCATTAATTAGTTTCCAGGATTATAGCATTTCCAGTTTTCTTTTAAATTTGTATAAGTACTTCACAAAACAATGAAGAAATCATCACGATTTGGGGAGAAACGCATAGTGTTTCTGAACTGCGTGGTTTTACTGTGTAATCGATTTATGGTAAATACATTGAGAGTTTAGTCCTGTAATTCTTCAACTGTGTGTGTGAACGAGGCTTTGGAGGGCCCCCATTGTTGAGTTTGCACATTCTTTTACTTGCCGGTGAATGCGTTTTGGATTATTGCAGCGATTTGGATTGATGCAATCGGTTTAAATCATGCCAGTGGTATGTTTAATTTCTGTAGGATTCAATTATGTTATTTTAGAACAAGTTAAATTAGTTTCCAATTGATTTTATAAAAGCTTTGTTATCTCATTTGAACGGTTCAAGCTACGATTTCTGTATGCTGCATATCGCTGCTTATTCAATGATATAATGTCAAGAACAATTATAAGTTATGAATATTTTCATGTAAGGGAGATTGATGGTTAATTGTTCATTCAACGCTGGGGTATTAGATAGAATCTTGTAGTTTATAGTTTAGATTTAGGCTTAATTAATTTTAATTACTTCAAAAGCTTTTATAGATAAATTACTCTCACATTTGATCTGCTGTGTAATTGAAAAGAAACAAATGAAGCTGTCCCTGTAAAAGGATTTTTGTATCTTTAAGCCACAGTACTTTTAATCTTCCAGTAGGTTTATTTCACAGATAATTAGATTATCCAAACAAGTCTAGCTCTAATTCCTAAAACTTGGATATGCCTCTAAGCTTACTGACCCGGATTGATATAAATTTAAGCTCTGATTTGCATTAGCAGAGAAGAGCCCAACATTTTGGCGCTGTTGTCGGGGAGGCATTGTAGAAGCAGGCTTAGGAACTTTAGTTCTCTGATTAAAAAAAAAAAAAAAAAACTTCAACAAAAACACAGAATAGGTTTTACTTTTATGTCAAGACTAAGAGACGAGAAAGGAAGATATATCAAAAGCCCCCCAAAAACAGAAGTAACAGGAGCTTCTCTTCCAAAAGGATTCATCTCAATAGTGGGTACTTCTAAAATGGTTGAGGAAGAAACAGCAAAAGGACCAACTGCAGAACAGAGAAGGGAATATGAGAGGATGCTGGAAATAGAAAACAAACGCAAACAGGAGAGAAGAGAAGAAGAGAGGTGACATGAAAGAGAAGAAGAGAGGAGACATGAAAGGGAAGAAGAAAGGAGACAAGAGAGGGATGAAAGAACTGAAGGAGATCAGAAAGCCACTTTTAAATTCCCCATTCTAGACACTAGTATCATCTTAGGGGAAGAGGTAAAAATGAAGAACATTCCACCCTCTGTCTTACCAAACTTCGATGGCCTGACCTCTGAAGATCCTGACTCTTTTCTATTTGAGTTTGATATCTTGTGCCAAACTTATGGATACACTGATGACACCCATAAGCTTCGTCTTTTCCCTGCTACCCTTAAAGCAGCTACCTTGAAATGGTTAATGGGATTAGGAGAGCATTCTATTACTAGCTGGGATGATATGAGGAAGATCTTTCTTCACAAATATCAGGCCTACTGTAGATCAAAGGATCTCAAAGATGACATCTTTGGAATGACTCAACAAGAAGATGAGAGCTTGGAGGAGTATTTGGAGAGGTTCTCATACAACTTACAGAAATCTAAATACAATTCTCTGACACCAGAGATGATTAGAACAATATTTCTGAAAGGAATAAGAGAAGAGTAATTAGATATTTTAAATGTTATGGATAAAGGTGACATTTCTTACCTTCCTTTTGATGAGATACAAGATTTATGTCAGAAATATTCAAGAGGGAAGGCTAGGACTGGAAAAAGGGACATCATTACTGTAGAAATTCAGGCCTGCACTAGATTAATTTCACCCACAACAATTAACAATTGATCATGCAAAATTATCAACAATGGAGACTGAATATGGAGCTGTAACACAAAATTATATTAACTGAGTGTACAATAGCCAACCCTATAAAAACATAGGCTGCTGAATATATAGAATACATGAGCAAATCGAATGCATAAGGAAGCATCCAAATCTAGCATAAAGCAGGCTTACCCAAAATAGGCAAATCCCCCATAGGTGTAAAAAGCTGATCCCAAATCTATCAAGGACCCCATGAATTAGCAAGGGTGCATGGGAAAGCTAAAGAGTGGTCAAGTGGCATCTCATACATGCTTTTTCATGGAGGAAAGAGTGGAGGAGGAAGAGGCAACAAAGCTGATTCACCTCACCTAGTCTTGCTTTCCTATGTGCCTTAAAACACTGAAAAAGCAGGCAATAAAGCAGAAAAAGCAGAAGGGTGCCTAGGAGGCCAGGAATAAAGTATATTTGATTCCCAAGGCTTTCTCAAGCACTCCATGAGTCAATAATGGCAAGTTTGACCTCTATGGATAGGCAATTAGCAACTTGCACATGGTGGGACTCATGGACTAAGCAAATAAGACAAAATAAATGAAATAATGTCTAAGTGGGTAAATACTATGGGTTGATTATTCTAACACCCCCCCTTAAGCCTGACTTTATGAGCAATAAATCAAAAATATAGGGCCTAGAAACAAGGCTTAGTCACCCTTTTACATACTGCAAGTCCATATGAAACAAGGAAAGAGGCAAAACCAACTTGGAAAAATCCTCCCTTAAACATGGACTGTAAAACAAAATTGTAGAATCTTGTCTCCACTCATGCTTTAACAGCATGATCA
>LPNX010904049.1:0-27375 GCA_001517045.1 Pseudotsuga menziesii | reverse complement strand
GCAACTTGCACATGGTGGGACTCATGGACTAGGCAAATAAGACAAAATAAATGAAATAATGTCTAAGTGGGTAAATACCATGGGTTGATTATTCTAACAATTACCAAAGTAAACAAGTCTGCAAATAGTGGTATTTCTAGGGCTGAGCTTGGAAATCTACTAGAAGATTTCAAGACTGATTTATTGAGCACATTAGGTACACAGGTCGAAGTAGCAAAAACCAAGAAGAGATAAGAACAACAGGACCAACAAGATCAATATTTGTTTATCTTTTGTCCTAAGTGTAGAAAGAAACATCCACTTAAATAATGTCCTTTAAATGCTGTTGAAATTTGTGGTTTATGTACTTTTAATCACAAAACTGATGACTGTCCTAGATTAAAATAATTGCAGGCAGCTCGAATGGAGGAGAATCAAAGCATGGAGTCTCTCTACTTTATGAAACAACAAAGACCTTGGAAGCCGCGATACTCAGGTATGTCTCAAGAACCTATGCAAAAATTTCATACAAATTATCAAACTCCTATTCAGAATTCATGGAGTGCACCCATGCCTTGGTAAACTTGGTCTCCTCCATTAGCCCAATCTACTCCAAATTGGAGAGGTTATGCCCATGGTAACCAGACATACCAGCAAGCTTATTTGCAACCCTATCAACAACCTTCAGCCTATCCTCAATATCAGCAGACTCAAGTCCAAGCCCCATCTTTCCAAGTTCCATCTTTTCAACAACCCAATATGGTTCCTCAATTGGGTCCCCCCCCTCAACAACTTCAATTGCCATCCAATCAGCCTCCACCTCGGCCTACCCAATTGCCAGCTCAGCCAATTCCAAATCCAAATAATAAAACAGACAGACCCATGTATAATGTTGATGATGGAATGGCACTTCCCTACTCAGTCCTTCCACTGCAAAATATCAATTTAAGATCTGGGAAAACCTTACAAAAAGAATCTCCTGTTATCTTAAAAGAACAAACAGAAAATGAGAAAATTCCAAAAAAATTAAATACAGAAAAATCTCAGTCAGAAAATCATAATCAAAAAAGAAAAACATTAGTATCATATGAACCTCCTTTTCCAGAAAGGTTGGTCAAAGAAAAACCTTCAATTTCCTTACCTGATTTTGATGTTTTGAATGAGTTAACAAATTCATATGTCAAAATTCCTTTACTGCAGGCTATAAAGGATATTCCAATTTATACTAAAGCAGTTAAGGAATTATGTCTTAATAAAAGGAAGAAGGATCCATAAAAAATTTATGTGGTAGGCAATCTAGCAGGATTAATGTCTAACACTATTTTCATTGAAAAGTATGTAGATTCTGGGATTCCAATGGTTACAATCACTATTAATAATTTTTCAATTCCAACAACATTGATCGATTTAGGTGCTGCCATTAATGTTATGACACTTGAAACAATGGAATACTTTCACTTGACAAATCTTAGACCAACTACAACAGTCTTGGAATTAGCTGATAGGTCTAAAATTACACCTGAAGGGGTCTTAGAAGATATCATTGTTTCTTTAGACTCCTGGGATTATCCCATTGATTTCATAGTGCTACAGCCAAAGTCTAACCTAGGAGGTCACCCTTTGATTCTTGGCAGACCATGGCTGGCAATAGCAGATGCCTTCATAGGGTGTAGGTCAGGGAGTATGCTCATTTCACATGGGACAGAAAGAAAACAAATTGCACTTTACTCTTCTTCCCAAAGACCTTCTACATTAGATCAGCTGTCATGGATTAATGAGACTAAAGAACAAGAAGAAGAAGTGATTCATCCTATCCTGAGCATCAGTCAGTTCTTTGATTTTCAGGAAGAAAACCATGAAGATTTGTTAGATTATTTTATTGTTGAACCTGATATTTCTGAAGAATTAAGAGATATGCAATATGCTGCGGCCGATCAAGTTTTGGGTTATAATTTTCAGGAAAATTGCACTGTACATTCTCTAGCATTGGCACTTCATAATATCTTTAATGTTCATTCAATCACAAAAATGCACAGTAAGACAATTGAAATCAGTCCAGGAAAACAGTTGAATATAAGTGCACATCTTACTACATCATAGGAAGCACAACTGATTACTCTGCTGAATAAACATTCCCATGCTTTTGCTTGGGAGTACACTGATATGCTAGGTATTCATCATGAGACATGTACTCACGATATTTACACAGATGATAAAATCAGACCTCTTAGACAACCGCAACGCAGAATGAATCCTATACTAAAAGAAATAGTCAAAGAAGAGCTGCAGAAGTTGTTAAAAGTAGGGTTTATCTACCCCATCTCCAACAGCCAATGGGTCTCTCCCTTGGTTTTTGTTCCTAAAAAGAATGGTAAATGGCGTATATGTGTGGATTATAGGGAATTAAATAAGGCAACATTAAAAGACTACTTTCCATTGCCTTTCATTGATCAAGTGTTGGATACCCTAGCTAGCAAAGAATACTTTTCATTTTTTGATGGTTTCAGTGGGTATAATCAAATTAGTATTGCAAAAGAAGACCAAGACAAAACCACCTTTACATGTCCCTGGGGCACCTATGCCTATAAGGTTTTACCTTTTGGCTTATGTAATGCCCCAGCTACCTTTCAGAGGGCAGTCTTGGCCATCTTTGCAGATCTGATTCATGAGTGTGTTGAAACTTACATGGATGACTTTTCTGTGTATGGAAGTACCTTTGAGGATTCCTTGGCAAACCTGGAGAAAATTTTAAAAAGGTGTGTTGACTCAAATCTTTCCCTCAGTAATGAAATTTTTTTATGATGATGACTGAAGGGATAGTTTGAGGACATCACATTTATGCATCTGGAATAAAAGTACATCCTACTAAAATTCAAATCATTGAAAATTTATCTGAACCAACAACTCAAACATATGTAAGAAGCTTTTTAGGGTATGAAGGCTATTATCGTAGATTTATTGCAAATTTCAGTAAGATAGCTCTGCCATTGTTTAAATTGCTTTCAAAGGATGTGAATTTTAATTGGGATACTGACTGTCAATCTGCATTTCAGACACTTAAAGAGAAGCTCTCAACTGCACCCATTTTAAGGGGACCGAATTGGACATTGCCTTTTCATATTTGTACTGATGCTTCTGCTACTGCAATACGGGCCTCATTGGGCCGAAAAGAACATACTTTGACTTATGCAATCTATTTTATAAGTAAAAATCTGACACTTGCAGAGTTAAACTATACAGTCACTGAAAAGGAAATGTTGGCAGTGGTTCATGCTATAAATAAGTTCTGTCATTACATAACTCGCTATGAAATTTTTGTGCATACTGATCATTCAGCCTTATGTTATTTAATGAACAATTCTATCACTAATGGTCGGATTACTAGATGGTTGTTATTAATGTAGGAATTCATTATCACTATTCTAGATCGACCTGGACGAGAAAATCAAGTGGCAGACTTCCTGTCTCGTTTACACAATACTGGTGAGATTGTTCCTATTTCAGATAGTTTTCCTGATGAACACCTGTTTGCAATTTCTGTTATCACTCCATGGTATGCTGACATTGCTAATTACTTATCATCAAGCCAATTACCACCATCTATGACATCTAAAGAAAATAAAAAGATAATTAAACAAATTGCTAGGCATATATGGGTTAATGGTGACCTCTTTTACACAGGATATAACCTAATTATAAGAAGATGTGTATGACAGGATGAAATCTTAGATATTTTAAAGGCATGTCATGACGAACCGTGTGGTGGCCATTTTGCAGATAAAAGAACAGCATACAAGATACTCAATTTTGGGTATTATTGGCCTACTATTTTCAAAGATGCTAAGAGGTATGTTAGAAGTTGTGATACTTGTTAGCGGATGGGACGGCCAGTTCAGTCTGATGAAATGCCACTCCAACCACAGATCCTCATTGAACCTTTTGAAAAGTGGGGCCTTGACTTCATTGGTCCAATTCATCCGCCATCAAAAGGGAATAAGTACATTCTGGTCTGTATGGACTATGTTACTAAACAGGTAGAGGCCAAACCTTTACCGAGATCCATGGAGTAGATTGTGGTAAACTTTCTTTTTGAAGAGATCTTCCTCAGATTTGGGGTACCTAGAGAAATTGTAACTGATCAAGGTGCCCAGTTTACTTCCAAACTAGTCCAGGAGATAGTAGAAAAGTACAAGATCAAGCACAGAAAGTCCACCCCTTACCATCCACAAGCAAATGGCCAAGTGGAATCTACAAACAAGACCCTAGAAGGTATCATCACCAAAACTGTTCAGATGCATAGGAAGGATTGGTCAGCCAAGCTTACTAAAGCTTTATGGGCATACCAGATCAATTGGAAAAACAATATTGGTTTTTCTCCTTACCAGCTTGTCTACGGTAAGCAAGTCCTCCTCCCTATAGAGTTTCAAATTCATACCTTCAAGTTAGCAGCAGATTTGGGCATGGATCTTTCTGAGGCTCAGCAAGAAAGAATACTTCAGTTAAATCAGCTAGATGAGATGAGACAGGCTGCCATAGAACACAATATTCTGATACAACAGCAGAGAGCTCAATGGCATGACAAATTTATCAAAAAGAAGCAATTTCACATTGGTGACTGGGCACTATTGTTTGACTCTAAGTTTAAAGACTTCAAAGCCAAATTCACTACTCACCGGCTTGGTCCATATGAGATTGTTGAAGTATATGACAATGGTTCAGTCAAACTTCAAACCATAGATGATGAAGCATGTACATTTGTGGTCAATGGCCATTGGCTCAAGCTATACAACAAACCTATCAACAAGGCAGATTTCTATCAATAAGGCAGAATTCATACAACAGATTTCACAGCAACAGGAAATACAAGTGCTGGATAAACACATCAGTGTTTCTCCTTCACCTGCTTCTTAGTTGATCCGATATAGCACACAAATAAAACAAAAAGAAAAAAAGAAAATTAAAAAAAAAAACAGAAAACAAAAACAAAATATAAAAATATATATATATATAAACAAAAGAGAAAAAAAAAGAAAAAAAAAAGGAAGTTTAATTGTGAAAACCAAGTCACTGGAACAATATAAACTTGAATTTTCTATGGAAAACCAGGCTTGCCTGGCCATTGAAAATTCACAAAAAATATTTTTTTCCAATTTCCTGTCTTTTACATAGTTTTGTTTTCCAAATAATGAAGATCTTGTTTGACTTGAGGACAAGTCAAAAGGTAGACCTGTGAGGGAGATAAGAATTTTTATGCTTATTTAGAACCCTCCAAGTCTTTTCCATATGCAGAGGGTTGTCATTTTTCATATGCAAAAGGGACCTGATTTCCAGCAATACAAGTGATTTTTAACAATGCAGAGGGACTTGACTTCCAGTAAGGCAGAAGAAATCTACAGAAGGACCTGACTGTTATTCGCCTAAATGGCACCTCTCCATCCGAGTGTCGACATTTCTCATGTTGGCACACAAAATTACATATATGGATTGAGGTTTTCCCAAGATACCCTAGATGAGTTGCTTATGATACATTCCTCTTCCATCCAGCTGGTTACTTTGCCATTTTACCTATGTTGAGTTTTATTCGCGACTCTCTTTACCGAAAACTCACACATCATTCGTGAGTCTCCTTTACAGCAAGTCGTGAATCCTTGTATTTACGGATACATAGTCACGAGGGTTGCTCTACTACATACCCACGAATGTGTATCTTAACATTTAAAAATAATAACACGCGATAGCTTGAGATTAGTTAAGCCTTTTTTCCTTAATCACCTTCACTTCCTCAACCTCCTCAACCTCCAAAACTTCCTTATTTCCCCCATATAAATACAGGCCTTGGAGAGGGTGTTAGACAGATAGACTTGGAGAGCAAAGTTATGCTGGTGGATTGTATACAGAATTCTTTGGAGCAGTGAACTCAGAATCCTTTGGTGACAGAGGAGTCCTTGTCTCGGACATTGGGTTGTAACCTAAACTCTTTCCATTATTGATAATAAAGAGATTACTTCTTCCATATGTGTCTCATGTATTGTAGATTGGTAAATGTTTATGCTTCAGTATAATATTTGATTTGCCTAACCTGCTTATATATATATGAATCATCTTGTATCTGGAAGAATGTATTTTGACAAGTGAAAGAAGAACTATCCCTGAGACTTTGGAAGTGGATCAGAGAGGAATAGAATAGCTAGGATAAACCTTCGTTTAACAAGTAAGTCTTTCTATCCTTCTATTTCCTATTCTGTACTTTAGAAATCAAATTGTCTGCAACTAACTGAGTATGTTGGTAACCTCAGACCTAAGGTTATTAGGTGCATTATCCTGTACAACAGAACTGGCAACTCCGTTGGGGACACCTAGGTTGCTTTAGGTTGATTTCTGTTGCTCCTTACCAGTTTTTGTTTGAAGTCTGTTAGTGATCTTACTGCCTGGTTCTTACTTGCTTTTAGTATTTGAAAGTCCTGGATCTTTTCTTTGTTTTCTGAGAAAGTTGTTATACCCATTCGCGAGTTGTTGTTCTAGACAGTCGCGAATACAGTCTTGTATTTGCGGGTTGCTGGACTAGACAGTCACGAGTCATTTGCGACATGCCCTTATAGACAGTCACGAATACTCCTGGAAGTGGGGATTTTTTAAGTTAAAGTTTGTTTGTTCCTTGCTTTGGGTAATCCTCGTTTCTTGAGTAGACTTTCTTTATAAATGTTGTGTGGCTTGTTTGAGTGCCTCTGTTGATCACCTTTTGTGCTTTTTCAGAATCCCTTGAGTCTTTTGCTTGAATTGTTTACTGTCTGCATGCTGAAGTATTTTGGCCTGTTTGGGTTGTAGGTCAAAGTGTCTTTGTCCATATCTGTGTTCAGGATCTTGGGCTCTATTTTTTCAGTCTGTCTTCTGACATTGGCTGATTCTCACTTGCCTTTGTAAGCCTGCAGTGACTTATGTCATTGTTTGCACCCAAGCTAGGGTTCCTAGCCTTCTTTAGTTGGTTGGATTTTTGTTCTGTCAGCCTGTTTGTTTCAGCTCTTTGCTTTTATATAGTTTGTTCAGTCAAGTTCGCTCAAGTCTAGTGCATTTTAGGTGCATGCTAGAGTTTAAGTATTTTATAGCATTTAGGGTTGTTCTTTGCTTTTTCCCTTGCCTCCTTTGCTTGGTATGACTTTTGGCTTATGTTTTTGGGTCAGCCTCTATTTATTGAATTTGGTTTGATTTCAGAAGCTTATTGGTGTTGGTTTCCTTCCCTTTTTGTTGGTTAACTTCACCTTGCCAAACTTGTTGACTTGTCTTTTATGCAATCCTTCCTTCCAAGTAGGGTTTATACTGACTTTAGGGCATTCTAGAGTTTGTTGGGTGGTTGTATAGCAGAGATCCTTTTTCTTTGTTCTTGTTACCTGCATACTTTGTTTTGTAGGTAGTTTTTCTTTTTCCTTTATAAAAGAAAATTTAAAAAGAACTTGTTTTGTTGCTTTCCCCCTTACCTCTTTCTTTGGCTTGACCTTGTTCGACAGGGTACTGAGCAGCCTTTGTTTGTAGGTTTAGATTGATGTTTGGGACTTCTTGGCGTTTCTTTATGTTAGTCTTTTTGCTCAGTATTTTCATTCCAAATTTGTTGGCTTGTTTGCCTTTGGGAGCCTTCCTTTTAAGAGAGGTTTATATTCAAATTTAGGGAAACCTAGGGTTTGTTTTTGGGGTGTAGAGTAGTTGTCTATTTCCTTTGCTTTCAGTACTCGTTTGCATTAGTTAATAGGATGATTTTTTCTTTTTCCATTTATAAAAGAAAAAGACAAAAACAAATGTTTCCTTTATATGTATGTAGATTAGTTTGGTAGTCTAGTTTGCATGGCATATTTTTGTTTTTGAAAAAAAAATATAAAAATATTTTGTTCTTTTTGGGGCTTTCAAGTGTCTATTTGAAAATATAAAGAGAATAGTTTTTTGCTTTTTGCATTTCATATCTCTTTTCTTAGTCAGTTTGTTTCAATTTGGAGTCAAAACACCACAAGAGTTTCATGCCATTTAGCTTCTGAGTAAGAAACATCCCATAAAATAAACTATTTAATTTTAAAATTTACTAGTAAGTTTTATTTTATAGGGTCATACACCAACTAGCTTAGGCTAGACTTGTGGGTTAAGGAGTTTCAACTCCCCACAAGTGTTAAATTTCAGACGTAGTTGGCCTATCACTAGGTAAATCCTTGATTCTATCACTGTATCTGGGAAGCTCCTCTCAAACGGGAGTTAAGCATGAGTTCGCGTGGAGGCTTGGACAGAGGAGATAACCCTCCGAATCCTTGTCAAAGCGTAACTCAGGAGTTTTACGCATCTGGGGATTCTTTCCTAGACAGAGTTTCGGGCTCAGCTACCCTGCCCATGCGTACGAGTCTGGCTTGTGACTATCCCCCCAGACTGTTGGTATAGTTAAGGTAGCCTTTAGTCTCTTTGACATCTAGGGTTCATACACAGGTAAACCAGAAGGTTATTTTTGGTTGACCTTTGACGGGCTTGGAAGGTAACCTCGGTAGAAAGTGTGGGAGGGTGGTGGGTGATTCCTCCGCTTGTGCCTAAGAACATCTACACGAGACGCCAAGTAACTGTCTATCAGCTTTCTTCTGGAAAGTACATCTTATACCTGTTTGTCTGTTTGGGCTTTAGGAATTTTTAGTGAGTGTTGTGTGGTTTGTTTGTACTTAGTGGACCTTTAGGTGTCTTCTTTGTAATTTTGGTTGACCATCAACCTCAGAATTTGTCTCTTGTTTTGAAACTATGGCTAGCACCCCTTTGAACACCAACCAAGAGATCCCTTCGATGGGAACTCCTTATCCTATTCCTCTCACAGGGAATGTTGGTGTTCCCTTGATGGCCACCTTGAATCTTCCAAGATTCACCCTAGGGCTACTGGAGTGGTTGTTTTCCACTCCAACTATCCTGAATTCTCCTGATGCTTCTCAAGTAAGCTCCTTATATCAAGGGCATCAAAACACTACTACCCCTTCACCTGTAGTTAGTTCTCCTCCTCCTTCTACCTCATGCGGTGAAAGTATTGATACTAGTAACCGACAGTCTAAAAGGAGTAAAAGAAGGAGGAATAGGAAGAAAGCACATAAGCAAGGGGGCACCCGTTCAACCTCTGCAAGTAAAGTTGAACCTCACCACCCAGCCTATGTTGTTCAAGCTGGGGGCACCCATCCAACCTCTGCAGGTCATGTTGGATCTAAGCACTCAACCTCTGCAAGTCAAGTTGATATTCACAATCTAGTTGTCATGTCCCCAGGCCTCCGACCGGCAAAGAGGATGCGAACCATATTGTATTCGACGGGGCTAAGATCCCATGAACATTTAGAATTCACAAAAATTGCTAAAACAGAATCTTAAACAATTTTGAACTAAAATATGCACACAAGATTATTCATCATGCACAGATGCAATTTAATCCTCATACACAGTGGAAACCAACATCATTCATACATGCATTCCTTCACATGTTCATCAATTTCATCAACATAAATTAAAATTGCAGGAGTAAAATGGAGAAAATCACTTATCTTATGAAATCCTTTCTCCGCAACCAGCTACGTCGCTGCAACGTTCCACCCAACCATAGGCCAGCATGCTCCTTAATCTCTCAACAGCGCTACCACCCCCGAGCTGGGAATGATTCTCCAAGGAATAAGGGAACTAGCGGGCTTACACATAGCTAGGGATATACAAAACGCAGCCAAGCCAACACAGTTGGGTTTATCAAGCCATTAAGGAGTTGGAGAAGGCATATTTCTAAGCTGGTGAGCTCATTACAGAGCCAAGGACACCTACACCAGAACTAGCCTGACCTCTAAGACACCCATCCACACCCAACACAAGGAATCAGTCCCTTCTATACTACATAGTCCCTTAGGCCCTGCATTCTCTTCCAGTGCTATTCAGGGGTGATGGAGAAGAAGGCCAGCCCTCTAGCTCTATCTGTGTGGTTTCCAGCCACCAGGTTTATCAAGCAAATCTAACCCAACATCCCTGCCCCTCCCACTGTCCGAAGACCAACCATTGCACTCAGGCAATTAATTCAGCTGTCATAGATTAACAGGGAAAACAATTTTTGAGTCATTCTTGGCCCTCTCGTGGTCAAAACGACTCCCAATAATCGAATTACACAGTCCCAACTAAACAATAAACATGGGGGAAGAACAATAGCTCCAATATCAGCATTAAAATGGCGAAAATTACACAACCATACCGATCTGTAAGGAGAACATACAGCTGAGGATGTGCATGGCTCTTTCAGGAAAATCGTGGGTGAAAATGCACAGCTCTCAACTCGTTGTATTAGTTGAAAAACCAAGAAAATTCCTGTGCATGAGGAAGCAATCCGATCCCGTGAGGAAAGGAACAGACAATGGAGGTCCTGCGTGAGGAAAAACAGCTCCGTTTTTTCCCGTGGATGAACAAGCAACAGGAAGGATGCGAAATTTCAGTCCGTGGGTGCTTAGCAACTCGTGGAGAGAGGAAGAAAAATATGCATGGGTGAAGAGTGCGTTTTCCTTTCCATTCAGAAGTAAACTATGGGTGGAGAGTGCATGGAGGCATGCACTGACAGTTCTACCACCCCACTCCCAAAACAATTAACTGCCATAACTTCCCTCGGCTACCAACATAAATTATTAACTGAGGTGGTTGGGGATTAAAACAAAGGAAGATGACACATGGGTTTTTCCCCTTTTGGCTCAAGATTGACAAATCCCCCCCCCACATCCTCATCCTTGGGAAAATCATGCCCCATTCGATTTAGTTTCCATGACCATAGCTGGTTGTGTTCATTTTAATTATAGATGCATATTTACATGGTGATAAACTCAAAACATATGCCGCATGTCCCGATATACCATCGGTGACAATTTTAAATCCAAATCATAGCATTACTGATCGAAGGTGGGGCCTTGGACTTTAGCTCCACACCACGATAATTTACAATTTATACATCATATACATCTAATGTAACGGGGTCAAAACCGGGACATTACACCAGCCTCTGGTGATCATGCTAGTAGGATCCTTCCAACCTTTCTAGGCCAAGTCGGATCCTCTCACCCAGCCTCTGGTGTTCACGTTGAGTGCACCCGTTCAACCTCTGGTTTTCAAGTTGAACCTCCTCATTCAACCTCTGCAAGTCAAGTTGATATTCATCATCTAGTATCTATTGATCATGATGGTGGGATCCTTCCAACCTTTCTAGGTCATGTCGGATCCAGTCTCTCAGCTCCTGTTGTTTACGCTGAAGACACTTGTTCAACCTCTGTTTTTCAAGTTGAACCTTCTCATCCAACCTCTGTTGTTCAAGTTGGATCTATCCACCCAGCCTTTACTGTTCAAGCTGGGGGCACACTCTCAACTACTATAAAGCATGTTGATCCTAATCATTTAGCCTCTGTTGTTCACGTTGATGGTGCCCGTCCTACCTCTGCAAGTCATGTCGGACCTAGTCTCTCGGCCTCTGCAAGTCATGCTGGGGGCAGTCTTTCAGCCTCTGTGGTTCAAGTTGAAGACAACTTGTCAACCACTACGAGTCATGTTGACACTGTTGAAAATTATACCCGTTCAAAACACAAGCCCAAGTTTGCTTGTAAGATTTGTGAGGGAGACCACCTTACTTATAAATGCCCTTCTATTGCGGAGGTGCGAAGAGTTTGGATTCATGGTCATCCCATTTTTGAACATTCTGGAGTCTCTCAACAACCAGCCTCTCTTAGTGAGGTTGGACCCAGTAATCTGGCCTCTGTTGTTCATGTTGGGGGCAAACTCTTAGCTAAGAGCAAACAGTCATCCACTGCTACTCATGTTGACACAGTTAGGAAAATTGGTCATTCGAAGCATCATCTTAAGTTCCCTTGTGTGCTATTCAAGGGAGATCACCTTACTGATATGTGCCCTACTGTCCCAAAGGTGAGAAGAGTGTGGTCCGAGACTCATGGATTTCATTCTTATGAACACCCTCTAGTTTCTCAACAACCTATTCAACCTTTGGTTGATCAAGTGGTCGAACCAACCTCAGATTTGGTCGATCCCACTCTTCTTTCGAAGAGTGACCCTGATGTGATTGAACCAATGTTATCTTTGGTCAATCCCACTCTTCTTTCGGTGAGTGATCCTAATGTGATTGCACCAATGTCATATTTGGTCAATCCCACTCTCCCTTCGGAGAGTGACTTTCACCAAGCGGTTGAATCGATTCTAGTATCGATCAATCCCACTCTTCCTTTGGAGAGTGAAGTGTCTACTAGTCACATTTTCTTCACTGCTAGTTCAGATCTTACTGAACAAGGGGGCACTAAACTTGTTTCGGATCAACCCCCACCAAGCTCTCGGATTGCTTCCTTTGATTGGGATAGCCTAGTTGAGCCACGCCTTCCTTCCGCTGCACCTTTCCAGATAAAGGTCAAGGTTGAACCTTATACGATTACTCGTTGTATTGTGGATGAAGGAGCCTCAGTTAGTATTTTGTCTACTCGTGCTTAGCGAGGCATGGGATCTCCCAGCCTTGTGTCGACTGCTAGTCAGTTACTGGCATTTGATAGAAGAACTTTTATAGCCTTGGGAATTCTTGCTCAAACACCTGTTACTTTGGGTGAGAAGACCGTCTTAGTTGACTTAATGGTGATAGAATACCCCTTGGACTTTAATATGCTCCTTGGACGTGATTATGTCTATTCCATGCAAGCTATGATGTCAACATTCTTTCGTGTGATGTACTTTAATCATGGCAAAGAAATTGTCACTATTGATCAGTTGGATTTTCTTGATCCGTCTCCTGACCCAACTAGAGACCAGGTCTTTCCTTTATTTGTTCCCAGTGTTTCTATAGACACCACCCCACCACAGGTGAACTATGTGGCCTCTTGTCCTTTGTGTTCAATTGCTACTGAGAAGCAACCTCTGTTTTCATGCTTACCTTCTGGGGACTTGGTCTCAGCAGTTGAACAGGTGAGTCATCCTATATAGACCATGGAGCCTGCTCTCCACGCTATCAATCCATTTGAAATTTTAGACATGTGTCCTATCTCGGATGATCTCCTTCCTTTAGATGAAGTCTTCCTAGAGTCTTTGATACAGTCTGACCTTCTTTTGGATGTTGGTTCAGTTGTGACTAAGTCTAACCCTAAATTGCCTAGTAAGTTTGACCTTTTTTCTTATATTGGTCTTGTAGAGTTTTTGGACTCTCCCTTCAAACAGCAAGTCAATGATCCTAATGAGTTTGATTTTTCTTATGAATTTTTCAAATCCTGTGATATTGAGTTTGTCCCTACAGACTCTATATCCCTTGTTGATTTTTGCTCTCCTTATGAGGTTGATCTTATTGATTATAAACCCTCAAGCCTTGGTTCTATAGAATCTCCTTCGGTTGATTCTACCTTGACTTTATCTTTTATGGAATATAGCAAATTCACACGTGTTTCTACCAAAGTGACCCACATCGGCTCTTTTCTTCTGAATATGATCCTGATGTTGTTGTTTCTTGGAGACAGGATTTGTAGTTGGATTCACAACTGTTTACTGGCCTCACCTTGTTGTTCAAGTCGTAATTGCATTTTCATGTGCCCTGCTCGCACTTATGATCCTGATGCCGGCTTCCACGCTTTTAGCTCATTGTATAAGCCCTCATCTTTGTTCTCATTATCGCTAAGCCTTGTATCATTTTTCCTTTGCAACTTAACACCCTTTACCTTGAGGAGACATTCCTCGAGTGTCCTTATCTTGCTCACTTTCCTTGCATTATGTGTAGGTTTGTTCCTTGCGCTTGGAACTAGTTTCTCCTGTCTATGACACTCGTCTCCTCACATTTAGAGCATTCTTTTTGCTCTCCTTCGAGCTCGTTAAAACCAGTAAGGAGGCCATGAGTTGAATTTTTCGGACTCGTTAAAACTTCACGGGAAAGGTTTTGAGTTTCTTTAGGCCCAAGTCTGACTCCTCAAAATAGACTTGACTGCCAAGTAAACTTGTCCATTCAGGCTCATTAAGAATATGTGAATGGGCATCCACATTGGTGGTAGGTTATCTCTTTCTCGGACCATGTGGAATAATACGAGAAAGGATCCCTCTATTTTCTATCAAATTGAGAAGAGTATTCTCAGGAATTGGTTTATCTCTTTTCCGGACCCGAGGGACTAAATTTACGGAAAAGGAACCCCCGGTATGAGCTTAGTTTTTTCCTTTTTGTGCTCTAGACCAAAACATGAAAAAGATTCTGAGTGTACTTTATGTCTTTGTCATGCTCATTAAACCCTAAAGAACAAAGCATCGAGTTTATTGTTGTAAGCTCCATTTCTCATAATCAAATGGATCTTTTTGATTGATCTTGCCTTCCTTCACACTCATAAAAATTAGCCTGTATATGATGCTTTTGAAGGAGCATTGGGTAGGTGGTAATTTAACCTTTTTTGGACCTTCCTGACTAATTATGAAAAAGGTGCGCCTTTTCTTCTTCAGAAGTTAAGAGAGTTCTTCTGTTGTTTGTTTTGTACTTTTTCGGCCTCAGGAGACTAAATTGTATGAAAAAGGACCCCCCTGGAGTCTTCTATGGAGTTTTCAGACTCTCTAAACTATGAAAACACCGTCGAGCATGTACTAGTTCGGGCTCGTAAAATCCATGAATCAGTGCTTTATCAAGCATTCTTCTTTCTTTTCTTCGAGCTTGTTAAAAAATGAAGATGGTTTTGAGTTTGCTTTCTTGGACTCGTTAAAATTTACAAGAAAGAGGGGACACTATCAAGCATTATTTTCCCATCTCTTCAAGCTTGTTAAAAAAATGAAGAGGGAACCGAGTTGGCTTTCCTGGACTCATTAAAATTTAACAGGGAAGGTAAGGAAGAAGTTTTCTCTTGTTTTCAGTAATGGCAGCTTGTCATCCTTGAACATAGCACTCTTTGTTTTTCGATATCCATGTTTCAGTGTCCACTTGTGTTCAGCTATCACTTTGAGTTTCCTACTCCTCCTCTTGTCAGTTATACCTGGGGAATCTGATCATGTCTCCTACATGACAGATAAGTCTAGTTGTTCCTTTTATAAGTTATACGCTTCCTTGGGTCATCTCTGTGTTGTGCTTACTGTTCAAGGACTCTTCCCAAATGTCTATTTTTAAGCCTAATCCCATCATTGTTATATCTGTTATCTATTTGTGTTTCCCTTCTTTTTCCCAGTTCCTAGTCACTCTTGTGATCCGTTGGAGGATCTATTGCCTTCTGTATCACCGCATGGTTTCGTTTCAGCACTTCCTGAAGATGATGACCTAGAGTTTTGACGATGGTACATCAGGATTCACTTTCATTATTGGTGAATTCCTTTGCTTCAGTTGTCAATTATCCTCTATTGATTGACAAACTATTGAATCCTTTCCATGTTCGACTTCAGCTTCCCTTATTCACATGGCTTGGATTGTACTGGTTCTTTGGGATCCTTTATGAAGACCTTATTTCCTCCCCTATGGACTAAGTTGCGCAAGATTATGTTATATTCCTATACATAGCTTCTAGATCTTTGAAGACTCATTACTATTGTATTGTGGCTTCGATCCACTTTGTAAATATGTGGTTTTTACCTGTATCATATGATGTACTCAAATATTGTAAAGGAGCTAGTGTTCCAGTAAATTGAACATAGCATCCTCAGATGTAACTTTGTATATGACATTACTATGTTTTTGTTTTAGGTACTCTCTCTGCTCCATTGGATTTGTGAGTTTTTTCCATAGCTGTTAATTATAATGTCTTTTGGCCATCATTTCCCTCTGACCTCACACATTAGGGGGCATCTGTTATCCGCCTAAATGGCACCTCTCTGTCCGAGTGCTGACATTTCTCATGTTGGCACACAAAAGGACATCTATGGATTGAGGTTTGCCCAGGATACCCTAGATGAGTTGCTTATGATACATTCCTCTTCCATCCAGCTGGTTACTTTTCCATTTTACCTATGTTGAGTTGTATTCGCGACTCTCTTTACCGACAACTCATGCATCATTCGCGAGTCTCCTTTACAGCAAGTCGCGAATCCTTGTATTCGCGGGTTGCGCTTATACATAGTCGCGAATCATTCGCGGGTTTCTCTACTACATACTCGCGAATGTGTATCTTAACATTTAAAAGTAATAACACGCGATAGCTTGAGATTAGTTAAGACTTTTTTCCTTAATCACCTTAACTGCCTCAACCTCCTCAACCTCTGAAATTTCCTTATTTCCCCCATATAAATACAGGCCTTGGGGAGGGTGTTAGACAGATAGACTTGGAGAGCAGAGTTATGCTGGTGGATTGTATACAGAATTCTTTGGAGCAATGAACTTAGAATCATCTAGTGATAGAGGAGTCCTTGTCTCAGACATTGGGTTGTAACCTAAACTCTTTCCATTATTGATAATAAAGAGATTAATTCTTCCATATGTGTCTCATGTATTGTAGATTGGTAAATGTTTATGCTTCAGTATAATATTTGATTTTCCTAACCTGCTGATATATATATGAATCATCTTGTATTTGGAAGAATGTCTTTTGACAGGTGAAAGAGGAACTATCCTGGAGACTTTGGAAGTGCACCAGAGAGGAAGAGAATAGCTAGGATCAACCTTTGTTTAACAAGTAAGTCCTTCTATCCTTCTATTTCCTATTCTATACTTTAGAAGTCAAATTGTCTGCAAGTAACTGAGTATGTTGGTAACCCCATACCTAAGGTTATTAGGTGCATTATCCTGTACAACACTGACTTTGAGTGAAGCTGAAGGAATTTGAGATAGTAGACAGAAGACATCAGAAGGACAGAAATGAATCAGAATACAAACCAACTTCATCAGGCATCAAGCTCATCATACAGGGATATCAAGCAAAGTCTGTAAGAATTTCTAGTTTTTATGTTTTAAAAAGTTTCATAATTCTTTGTTTTTAAGTGATGACATATTTACCAACTATTGTAAAGCTTGAATGCCTATTTTTTCATTATTCTGATAGTCTCTTCCAGCACTCTACTTACCTTCTATTAGTCTCTTCCAGTACTCCATTTACTTTCCATTTTTCCACTCTAGGGGTCAA
The DNA here is from genome assembly GCA_001517045.1 of Pseudotsuga menziesii. Taxonomy (NCBI): domain Eukaryota; kingdom Viridiplantae; phylum Streptophyta; class Pinopsida; order Pinales; family Pinaceae; genus Pseudotsuga; species Pseudotsuga menziesii. Next base: position 10,339 of record LPNX010904049.1, on the reverse strand, counting down.
GATGGTTGTCAGGATCAAACCCAAGGGAAATTTTAAATGGCCAAAATCTATACTGCATTCTACAGGATACATACCGCATTCTACAGGAAGAATTTTCTTCTTGGTTTAAAGACAAACAAGGTCTCCTTCTCAGCAAAAAGTGAGATATTTTGACATAAAGGAATTTCAAAAGTTTCTTTTATATATGTATTTAGTGCATCATGCCTTAGGTAACATATAGAATTTAAGGAAGAAAACAATGGTCATATATATCTTCAGCGCATCTTTGAAAAAAAAAGAAGTTTATTTTAAGAGAAAAAAAGGTTTAATTTAAGAGAAAAAAAATCTTTTTATTATAGCCTGTTCATTAAAACGTTGGGTATACAACGAAACTGAAGTGTATATTACAGATTGTGCATTAAACATTGGGCATATAAAGGAATTATAAATCGAAACCTTACCTTACATTTTTTATGAGTAATTGAATGAAGTGGCATATTTATGAAATGATGAAAGGAAAACGTGGAATGATGCCCCATTTTAGCATGTAAATAAGCTTGATTCCTGCATTATGAATTGGTAAAATTGGAGACCACGACTTGGTTATTTTCCTTGGGGCCGAATCCAATTGTTTGTCTATGGAAAATCGACTGCTGTGGGAGATAATTGACAGTAAGAAGGGAGCCGTGGGTTACAGGAAGTGTGAATACACCATTTGCTGAAGAAATCACGCAGGAAGAAAGACAGTCAGTGAGAAGGAAGCTGTGGATACACCAATCGCTGTGGAAATAGCGCAGAGGAAGTGAAAATAATTACACTAAGAGGAGGTAAAAATTAAAACCCCTTTCTTTGTTGAATACTCTGCTCAGACCAACAGGAATTTCATATTTTCAGAGTATTGTTTTGGGAATAAGAAAGCAAAGGCAGAGTTAAAGATTGAAAATTTTCCCGTTTCCTGTTAAATTCAAAATGTCATCTAGACTAGAACCATCAAAGTTCACTCCCACTGATATTCATGAGAGTTGTATGGAGATTTTTGAAAATAAACAGTGGGTAAATTTCTTTGAAAAGTTTGATGGGCATAATGAACAGGCTAGTCTAGCTTTTGCTGAAACCTTTGATGGAGAAAGAGTTATATTGGGGAACTTGCATTTTAGACTGTTAGACTAAAAAGGTTAAATAGAAAGCATGGATACCATTTTTGTGCAGATCAAGAGCAGGGTCAGTAAAATGGAAGAAATGGATACCAAGAAGCTGGCTGATTCATCCTTGGGATGAAATAGTTTATGTTATTCAAAAATTTATTACTTGTGAAGGCAGATTCAACATTGTTTACCTTTACCACATTAAGCTGTTGCAGCATTTAAAAGGTGAATGTGAGATCAATATGCCCTATTTCCTAATACAGAGTTTAACTAAGATGGCTAGGGCTGTCCAAAGGCGTCCAAAAGACAAAATGACAAGCCTTTTTCACTGTGGACTTATTAAAATCATCAACCAGCATGAGTTACACAGGAAAAATTTGACATGGTCAGGATTTCTAGTTCACAATCAGTTTGAAGAGTAGGAAGAATTACTTGAAGAAGGTCTCAAAGAAGATGAATTGTTGATGATAACATACTCTAAGGCAACAAGCTCAAAACTGCCAAAGGGGAAGAAGAAAAAGAAAGAAGTGTTGCTGATTACTGATGATGAAGACAACTCTGAGGTAGCAAGTTCAAAACAGCCTCAGAGAAGGATACAAAATAGAAGTGTGAAGAGAAAAGAAAAACAGTATAAAAAATAAGATCAGATCTTCACCACCTACCAGAGAAAGCCAAGAAAGTATAAGCAAGCTCAAAGTCAATCAGCATTAGAAGATGAGGAACATATACAAACCTTGGAGAGTCAAGAAGAAGATCCAGCAGCTGAAATAGGACAGGATATCCAAGATTCTGATGAGGTGATCAAGCAGACAAAAAGGATCAATCTCTTCTTAGACCAGCAAGAGAAGGAAAAAGAAAAGCAGTTAGGACAGGAATTACCCAAAGGTTCAGCTTCTCTTTTCTCAGAGCAGCAAGCTATGGAAGAGGAAAAAGAATATTCAGCACAAGAGCATGAAGAATTGGGGATGGATGCCAATTCTGAGCAGCTTCCAATAAAAATGAAGAAAAAGAAGGCTTCTAAAAACAATAAAGAGATTAAGATATTGAAACTTGAAATAAAGGAACTTGAGCAAAAGAATGAGAAGTTAAGAGAAGTTAATTGGAAGCTGAAGATTCAGAGGACACGCATCTCTAAACAAGCATACATATGGTATAAGCAAAGGAAGGTTTATAGGGCTAAGTATGAGAGACTGAAGGTCCTCTATGCATCTCGGGCTTCAACAGATGCATCATCATAGACAAAAGACTAGAAGCAAGATGATAAGAAACAAAATTTTGGTTTTTGAACAGGGTCAAATATTTTTGGCATGGGGACATGCAGCAGTTTCCTCTTGGGGGAGATGTTGGGCATCGTTTTGACCTCTTTTTGTCACTTAGATATCTTTCATTTCCCTTCATAAAACCTTCATATTGATTAGAAAAGCTTTAAAGTTCACCCATGAACCTTGGTTAAGAGGTATAATGTCATTGATTTCTAATAAATTGAGTTTTGAGACTTTTTAAGCATTTTAACTAAGATTTTTATTCAGATTACGGGATGTGCTAACTTCCCGTATTGTCTCCAAAGCTGAGCACTTGCAGGACAGCTAGGCATGAGCTGGAAGATGGAGAAAATATCCTCAGTGTCCAAGTATGGATGAACTTCTAACGGATGGATGATGTGGCTCTCACAGGTGTCCAGTCAACCGTAGTCAAAGGCGACCACTTGTGCTACCACTCAGCACAAAAGAAGGGAAGTTTTGATTTTGCTGAGTCTCACGGATCTGATAGAGGATCTGGATGTCTATGTTCATTAATTAGTTTCCAGTATTATAGAATTTCCAGTTTTCTTTCAAATCTGTATTTCACAAAACAATGAAGAACATCATCACGATTTGGGAGAAACGCATATTGTTTCTGAACTGTGTGGTTTTTACTGTGTAATCGATTTATGGTGAATACATTTAGAGTTTAATTTCTGCAAATCTTCAACTATGTGTGGAACGAGGCATTGGATGGCCCCCATTGTTGAGTTCGCACACCCTTACATTGTCAGTGAATGCGATTTGGATGTTTGCAGCGATTTGATTTAATGAAAGCAATTTAGATTGTGCCATTGGTATGTGTTAATTCCTGTAGTATCCAGTTTATTATTGCAGAACGAATTCAGCTATTTTTTAATCGATTTTATAAAAAGCTCTGTTATCTTAATTGAATGGTTCAGGCTACTATTCCATTGTGCTGCACATCACTTTGCATTTTTGTATAAGCTCTATTCTTTTATTGGTTAAATACTGAAGGAATAGTTCAGACCATGATTTCTGTATGCTATATATCACTGCTTATTCAATGATGAAGTGTTAAAGAACAATTATAAATTATGAACACTTTCCTGTAAGGGAATTTAATGGATAATTGTTCATCCAGTGCTGGCATATTAGGCAGGTCCTTGTAGTCTATATCTTAGGGTTAGAGCTGTTGCTTAATTTTTTTTATTATCTTAGTGCTTTTACAAATAGATTGCTTTCATAAATAGATTGTTGTGTACTTGAAAAGAAACAAATGAAGCTGTCCCTGTAAAAGGATTTTTGTATCTTTAGGTTACAGTATTTTTAATATGCCAGTAGGTTTATTTCACAGATAATTAGATTATCCAAACAAGTCTAGCTCTAAGTCCTAAAAATTGGATATGCCTCTAAGCTTACTGACCCGGATTGATATAAATTTAAGGTCTGATTCGCATTAGTAGATCATAGCCCAACAATCCTCTCTTTTTTTGTAAGAAGGATTATATGCTTTCTGAGCCTCCTTTTTCTTTCTCCAGTTCTATTATTTTGTTGGATAGATTTGGCTTCATTTTTAACATCCCCTAAAAATCATGTGATTGCTCCTCTTTAGGTTTAGACAACAATAAGGCTCTCTTGACAGAAGTTTTTTCCCTAGACTTCTCAGGATAATCTTCTATACTTTCGTTTATTTTTTTAAAGCACCTAAACCTTTCATTAGTGTTGCATGCGTCTTTTGGGCTGCATACTTACTTTTGAAAATCCTTTCAAAGGTATCCCAGTCTAGGATAGAGTTTGTAGGAAAACCGAAGTACCATGATGATGCTGCTCCTTTAAGGGTGTGTGGAAAAAGTCTACAAACTACATCCTCATGTTCCCCAGCCCTTAATCCTTCTATTTCCAAATAGGAACCTTTTAAATGGTCATCTACTACAACCTTCTCATTTGGATCAAACTTAGGCAGCATATTCTCAAAGGCTTGAGGTAAGTCAAGAAACAAAGGTGTTAAGTTCAGCAGTGATCTAGCTTTCCAAGCAGGTGCTGGATTTGGTGGGTTAAGTGGCTAATTCGCATTTGCACCTACCATGAGTCTGGGTGGAGAGTGAGGAGGTGAAGGAATAGGAGTATGCAGAAGAGAATAGTAAGGTTTGTTTGGGCCTACTTGATCCAAAGGTTGAACAAATTCCTATAACGCTACTTCTACTAACACTTCCAAATCTCTGACCAACACTGAACCTTCCAACATGGGACGATATTTCTTCTTCCATTCTCTTCGGGATAAATCACGGATAGTGGGTAACCCTCCAATACTTTTTACATACTCCTGTGTGTGTCTTTTCATATCATTGACTACTTGGTTGTCCACAGCAAACAAATGTTCTCTATTCTCTTCAGTGTTTGGATCAGGAAATAAACTACTTTCAAAACTATCATCGATGGAGTTATTTTGAGGAAATGGATTTCCCCGGCCAGCCATGCACTAGTGGCCCTCATTCTAGTGCCAGACACTATTGAGGCCTGGAAATTCACAAGAAACAATAGCAAGGGATTCTCCCCATTTAACATTCCCAACTGTTCGGTTTGTGGTCTAGCTACCATAGGTCAAGTAACAAAAAAAAAGGGTTTTACCGGTTGCGGCCTGGTCCACCATGTATATTTTTGTATTTTGACTTTAGGTATGATATGCAAGTGCCTATCTAAGATGCATATTGATGAAGAATGTGAGGAGTGGTCACAATGTGATGCATAGGTTCTTACCTTTCATCTTAGACTCTCTCACATCTAAATCACACACAACTGGAAAAACAATACTAACTAAGTTGTCGCTAGGGAGCAATATTATTAATTCATGAGTAATGTAATACTGTTCATATGTTAAGATAAATCATAGATATTTGTTCTTGGAATCAAAACATATAAACATGAATAAAGATATGCACAACAAGATAGATCGTCATCTATTAAAACATTCATTACTCATAGTGGAAATTATCACAGAATAAACTAGAGAACATTCAAATAAGAACATAGGCTCAGAAAGTTAGAATGCCCTCACAGTTAATGAAACATAGCTGAAAATGAAATAGATCCCCTTCAACATTGTTCATTTCATCACATTTGAACATTCCACACACCACTTTCTCCAACAAGCAAAATTGTAATTTTATTATTGCAAAACGAATTAGTTCCTCTTAGAACAAGTAGTTCACAAGTTTCTCCAAGAAAAATCCCCTTCTCCTATCTAATTCCTCTATATTTATACAAAAGCAAAATTGTTGGGCTTCCCACAAATGACTCTTGGGCTTCCCCAATGCTTCACCTCCCACACTTTCTTACATTAAGTGCTTATAGAATTTAAAATATATTACAATAAAAAAAACAAATAAAGCACTTATGAGGAGGACCCCGCTTGACTGTTCAAGAACTTCTTCCATGCGGAAGCTTTTGAGGCAATGTTTTCAAACATAGAAGGTTATAAAAACAAATATTGATTTCAAATTTAGCGGCCTGATTTCTTATTACATTTATCCTATTTGAGCTTAGGCGAAGTTGATCCTCTAGCAATTGTACACTAACTGCAGAATGAGCTACCTCATTTCTCAGGGTCTGCTTGTCTAGGGATTTGATGTGCTGAATGCTTTGTTCATATTCCCAATATCTACTTTGCAACATCTCCAAAAACACGTTGTGGTCTAGAAAGGTGTCCATCCTCTGTTCAACAGCAACCAGGCAACGATTGTAAGTAATCAAAAGCCTCCTACAGAACTCTGTACAAGCTCCCTTTGTCTTCCTTACAGCCTTCTTGAATTCTTTGGATTTGTTTATGGAAAGTTCCAATAAATCATAGTCTTGTATTAGGCCTTGTTTATCTTTTGCTGGTAGGTCCATAGGGGTTTCCTCATTGGCCTCTAATCTCACCATTCTTCCCGTCAGGACTTCTAAAATGTCCTGCGAATTGTCCACAAAATATGAAGAAGTTTCCAAAATAACTTCCAGTCTATTGTCTACCTGTAAGACCTTGCACCTCTCTTCTTCTATAGATATTTGCAGCTGGTGCATCTTGCTCCTCTGTGCTAAAACATGCTCCTTGAAAGGCTGAAGGTTAGATTGTTGTTCCCTAGATTCTTCTAGAGCTACTACTAATTAAGTAACTTGTTTTTTAAGCTCTGCAGTCTACACCTGAGATTACCTCCCTGAATACTCCAAGGCATCTTTCTGTAACTCCAGCTCCCCTATCTTACTTAGTAGCTGATACTTTTCTACATGAAGGATTTCCCATATCATTTTCAACCCATCCTTCTCAGTCCTTAACCCCTGACATTCCTGCTACAGTTTTTCTAAACTTTCCTGGGAAACCTCCAGAGATCTCTTCTCTACTTGGAGGAACTGGAGCTCTACTTTTGAAGACTTTATTTCATGTTCCATGTCTTCTCTACTTGGAGGAACTGGAGCTCTGCTTTCTTGTGCTTTCTTATGAGGACAAGAACTAGAGGCTAGTGATACATAACCATGGCTATAAGAAGCATAACCTTGTTTGTCAACATTGGCCAAAATCATGGTAGTTACATCTACCCTAGGTAGAATCCATCAAATCACCTCTGAGCACGGGAAAAGCTTGGGTCTAGTAGCAACCCTCATCAAATCAGATTTCTCTATATTTGCATATATAGTTTCTTCCTCAAAACCTGTATCAGGTACCTCCTAATGTGTTATCAGTCTGTATATTTCCCCCCATTTATATTTAGGTTCCACACCCACCATGCATCTGGTTTCTTCGTAAGTGTATTCAACCTTGGTGACAATTTCAACATCGGGTTCCTCCTCCACTATCAGAGCCTTTTTCTTCTATCGTTTAGACATCTCGAATCCGAAAGTATTTCCCTATCATACATAAAATCCTTTAGGTTCTGTTGAGCCATTCCTAAATAATAATGAAAGAATGGAGACAAACTGCATGAGTATTTACCTTGTTTAGGCTAATCATGATTACAGCTATTGAAAATAAACAAACAATATTTAAATACCAAGTGTTCTTGCACAACAACGAATCTGCAAAAGAACTAAAACCTGCCCAGGACTAAAAAATTGTGTAATCGACTCATAACATTGTGGCCTCACTAAAATGAGGAAAATTCCCCCTGTCAAAGAAAACAGTCTCAACTACAACCTCGATGCTATGAGACAAATCATCCACATTCCCAATCTCATCCTAAGTAGGGTGTAACCTCAAAACTGCTACCCTGGTTCATAAGAAATGCGAGTGACTAAAACACTGGGAAACCAAAACCTCTAAATATTCGAAATAAACAAGAAAAGTGCCCTCCTCTTGCAACTAACAGGGAAATACCCTCCCCGGACTACCATACATATACTGGGGGAAACTGGTGTAGACAGCGTAACACCCGTCTGCACTGGTTTCTGAAGCAGTCTAGTGCAGGTCACAAACTCATAAATGCAGCGAATTTAAGCATTAAGCAAACAAAAAACCCCCCACCAGACACCCATACCATCTACATAGACTATATAAGCAAAGAATACGTAAAACTAGGTATGCATTAACCACAGAGGTGGGAACTAACCAAGGGTGACAAACTCAGTTCAACCATTCGAACAGAAAAGGTAGAATAGGAATAAAGGCCTACCTCACATTGCGCTGTGTGACTGGTGAGAAAAATACGCAAACCTCCACGGCAGAGCCACCTAGGAACGAGGTACTGACAGCGAGCATGATGTTCTGTTCAAAAAAATAACGATAGCGCGAGCCACAAGTTCACATGAATAATAATAGAAAAATAAAACCCCAACACCCAAATATATACATCCCAATAAACAAATAATCGACGAGAAAAATAAGACCATTGGACAGCAAAATGACTACATGATCGGCAATCATGTCAGCAGCATCTCCGCAAAGGCAGATGATGAAATGACTATGAGATCCATAGTGTCAAATGGAACATCGGTAAGAGGAACAAATAAATGTTTCACATCAGATCTCACCAGACTAAGACATCGAACCAATAGTTGGTTGAAGCGCCACAACAGTGGAAACCGTAAAGACACTGAGTTTTGCAAACCATTCAAAATTGGAGTTAAAATAAACAAGACTTAAGAGAAAAGATCGGCCAAGCGAAAAACATAAACAAACTATATCAGAAGAATAGTTCTTTCTAGAGACACAACTGTGGAAATTAAAAAGACTAAGGATTTTCGAATCAAAATGGCAGGGATCAAAAGCAGTTAATACAACCATCGGGGGGCTTGCAATACATCATCCGCGACGATAGAAACTGTAGAGACAAAATGTTCCGACGGTATTCCAATAAATTCACTGATGATGAGAAAAATAAAAGTAAAACGCATCAGAGGCAGTATACCTTGGATTGGACCATCTCTCAATTACATCTCTACAATGGTGGGCGCGCAGTTAACTTCATCTCAGATCCATAGTCTCGACAACTTTCGATGGTGGGGTAAGAACTCAAAGTAAGCCATAGACAGCATTAACAGCATTTGCATAAATATATTCCTTCAACAAACAATAGCAAAATCAAGCAAACTCAAATAAGTTGAGCAAAATAAGATAAAAGGAGGGTCCCAAAAATTTTAGAATTTTGGGAAATTGTTGCAGCTGCAATAGAAGGATATAGTGAGAAGAAGGTACAAACATACTTTTCAATTACAATCCAAAAAGAAATCAAATCATTCAAAAAACTAGTTCATTTTTAAACTGTAAGAGACATTCCTAGAGCAATGGTCAATGAGACTTGCGAGACTTGCAATTGCAAAAATATACAACAACAAAAAAAAATCATTGAAAAATTAATAGTTCTAAACATATTTATGTAAAATATGTATGCATAACTACTACAAAGGGTCATTCCTCAATAATTTTAATTCTTCTTTATTTTGTTTTTCATATTAATACAAAAATATTTTAATGTAAATTTACATTTCTAGGAAGATTACAAAATCCCCAAAGGATGAACGGCATGATATGAAAAATGTGCAAGTAGGGATGTCCAAAAAAGTGTACAAGGAGATGGTAAAGGAAATGTACATAATAGCATCGCAAGAGGAGCCATCTCAAGAGCAACGTGCTTTAAACATATAAAATCATTGTTTAGGATTATGTACATCTCATTAATTAATTGAACATTAAATATTCATTTTCAATTGTTTTTTTGTAGAAAACAAAATGGAACCCATTCGACAAATAAGACATGATGAAAAGGAAAAAAAAGCGTTGATAGAAATGTTTTTGAGTATTTGTGATTTCCTTATAAGAAGTTAAGATTTCGTAGTGGTTTTGATTTGTATAATTAATTTTTTTTGTGTTCATTGGAAATCATTGGATGTCTTGAAACAAACCTTTTAACATACAAAGAGGAGCCATCAGAAGAATTGATTGACATTGGGTTAGGTAAGGGTTTTGAGTATATGTTTGGGTATCAAAAATTAATTGTGGATTTCGTAAGTATCTATATTTTTTTACTTCTCCCATTTTATAATTAATAAAACAAAAAATATTAAATCTATGATTTGTGACATGACGTAAAACTTGTAGAAAAAAAAGTATGGAGTGGATCCAAGAGAAGACTTGTTGAGAGAAGGCATGAGATTTGGTTCTGAAATAATTTGTATCATTAATGAAACAATTATTTCTATGGTACATTGATTTTCAATCTATATTCATGTATACTGTCTATTTTATTTTTCATTATTCTCGACAATGCATATACATCTAGGGAACTTTATGTTTGTAGATTGAAGATGAAAAAAGAAGAAAAAAATCGAGCAAATCAACAAAACATTCAACCAAATAACCCAATTGACACAAGTGACTCAAGCACTGAAAATAGTTCCAACAAATAATTATGATCCATATATAATTGATGTTAATGTAAGATGTTGTAGCTCGTTATATATTTTGAAATAAGTGTTTGTGAA
>LPNX010904033.1:178348-210965 GCA_001517045.1 Pseudotsuga menziesii | reverse complement strand
CAGGAAGCTAATCATAGGCTTCATTTTGGGCTCTGTTTGTGCTCTCTCTGTGGTAAAGGCTCAATTGGGTATTTCAGAGAATGCAATCACAGCCCATGATACAATAGGAGCCCCACTACAGTAAGGTCCCATTTTTTATAGTTGCAGGATTTTTAGTGTGCATCACTGGAGTGCTGAGGACATGAGCATTCTTTTTGTTTGGGGATTGCATTTAAAGCAGCCTAGCTGTGTTTAAGAGGCCTATTTGGGTATTTCCAGGGATTGCATTGAGAGCCCAACACTGGCCTGTTTGGATACTTTGAAGGAATTGGAAGGGTGAGGAGTGGCCTGTTTCAGCAGTGCAAATAATGTATTCAAAGCTCAACTAGTCAATGGAAGTCTGAGTACAATATCAGGCCTTCTTGGGTGTTGTGGGGAATGCATTGAGAGCTCAGAAGATAACAATGGAACCTTGCTCATTTGTGAAGGTTTTGGTTTGAGGGTTGGCACTGAGAATCCCAGTCTCATAGAAGCCTACTAGAACAGGTGTCCATCCTACTACTTCTCTGTGCTTTTGTGAGATCAGACTGCCTAATCTGCCCCCTCAGACTTAGTTGGCACACCATAACTTTGCTAACAAAAATGGGAGGTTTCCAAATTATTACAAAGAAAAGAATGAGAATACAGTTAACCTTAACATACTACGATAACGGTAAAAAGCAAGCGAGTGCAGATATTATAGAAACTGTATGCTTCTCTGTCTTTAGTGCTTTTAGAGTTTTCAGTAACATGATTTTTCTCATGCTTATTTTTAGGTTATTTTTGTTGGATATATGTGACTCAGGTGAGTGGGAGCCTGGGAACTTGGGAGCCTCGGACGTGATTAAGGAAAATTGCGACAATTTGATAAATTTCTGGCCAAGACTATAAGTATATACTGCAGGCTTTCATGGAGAACACTAATTCTTGTTCAGGATCCAATAACGTCTCAACTCCTTTCAATCTTAAAACGGAAGCATTGGATGAGACGTCTAAGAGTGGAAATACTTCAAGGCAGTTTTCCTCTCAGTATAAAGGAGATGTTCCTCAGCATAATGGTAAATGGGGAGCTCAGATATATGTAAGCCATCAGAGACTATGGCTTGGAACTTTGAACAGTGAACTTGAAGCTGCATTAGCATATGATAGGGCTTGTCTTAAGTTCAGAAGTACTGAAGGTCCTAGAAATATTCTCAATGGTAAACAGAGTCAGATAGAAAACAACTTTCAAGAGTTGTACACCAAAGAACATGTGGTCCAGATGATCAAAGATCACTCTTACCCTAAGAAATTTAGATATTTCTTATCAATAAACAGTAGATTTGCAGCTGAATGTGGGGAATTTAGCATTGAAAAAATCAATAACGTTAGCTGTTATGGGTAATTGATGTCTAACCCAGAGCATCTATTTGACAAAGAAGTGACTCCTAGTGATGTTGGAAAGATAAATAGATTGGTGGTTCCAAAACAACATGTATTCAATTGAGAATAAGACACTCAAAATGAAGAGCAAATTTGATATGAATAACACCAACCAAGATAAAATGCAAAGCTATAATTTTACTTCTACAGTATCTGGTAGTAACCTTAGCACTATTCCACTGAAGGATATGACTGATCTTGAACAAGAGATTCTTCCCATGAAGACTGCCTCAGATGTTGTTGAGCGAGTGCAGAGAAAGAAAAATTACCATGATGAAAATGGTGGGGGAGGTCTAGATAAGATTTTGGTCAAACATGTCTCAAAACTGGAGAAGGAGATAACAGGAAGCTAATCATAATTACAAGCAATAACAGGAAGCTAATCATAGGCTTCATTTTGGGCTCTGTTTCTGCTCTCTCTATGGTAAAGGCTCAATTGGGTATTTCAGAGAATGCAATCACAGCCCATGATACAGTAGGAGCCCCACTGCAGTAAGGTCCCATTTTTGGTAGTTGCAGGATTTTTAGTGTGCATCACTGGAGTGCTGAGGACGGGAGCGTTCTTTTTGTTTGGGGATTGCATTTAAAGAAGCCTAGCTATGTTTAAGAGGCCTATTTGGGTATTTGCAGGGATTGCATTGAGAGCCCAACACTGGCCTGTTTGGATACTTTGAAGGAATTGGAAGGGTGAGGAGTGGCCTGTTTCAGCAGTGCAAATAACGTATTCAAAGCTCAACAGGTCAATGGAAGTTTGAGTACAATATCAGGCCTTCTTAAGTGTTGTGGGGAATGCATTGAGAGCTTAGAAGATAACAATGGAACCTTGCTCATTTGTGAAGGTTTTGGTTGGAGGGTCGGCACTGAGAATCCCAGTCTCATCGAAGCCTGCCAGAACAGGTGTCCATCCTACTACTTCTCCGTGCTTTTGTGCGATCAGACTGCCTAATCTGCCCCCTTAGACTGTTGTAGCCCCCCTGATTTCCCCAAGGTCATCTGACCCAGATGTTCATAACATCTCGGCCAGCTTCCATATCGAGCAGATTGATTTGAAGAAGTTGTCTTCTTCTTGTTTACGGTACTCAAAACTATGCTTGGAGATTGTAGTATATGCTGGAAGACAGGGATCAACCTGTGGTGTGGCTCTAGGAAAGCTGTTGGGGAAATTTAGAGTCCCTCTGGACCTTGAGGGTGCCAATGAAAAGGCCATTGTTTTCCACAGTGGATGGGTTTCAATTGGAAAATCTAAGTTGGATGGTACACAGATGCATTTCAATGTTAGAGCTCAACCAGACCTTAGGTATGTGTTTCAGTTTGACAGGGAAATCGGATCAAGCCCTCAAGTTTTGCAATAAGAGGAATCATTTCAGAGGGTGCAAAGAAGTCTGAATCACTATGATAGTAAGGATGGAGAGTTTAGGAATCAAATATTAAACACACTACATATTTAATTTCTATACCCATATATACCCATAATCATTACCATTACATATTTAATTTCTATATCAATTCAAATCTCAGAAAACAGAGAAAGCAGCTTGTAGTAAACTGTGTAGATCTAAAGCAGTAGTGAACGGGGATGGAGGTAAAAGATAATCAAAGGGAAAACCAGTGTTCAATAAGAATCCAGAGTATAAGTCCGATTCCGATTCCAATTCTGCAAATGCTGATGATTCGTACCTCCAAGAATGATATGCAATGGCTTTCCAAAAAACGCTGCTACGGTGAATAAACGCCCTCTGCAACAGCTTCTTAGCTTTTGAAAGTGCACCTCGGCTTGGTGGAGGTGCACTCAAACCCCATACCACAATCAAAGCGCTCACAGGCACAGGCACCACAGGTGCACTCAGACCTCAGACCACCAGCAAAGAACTCCCAGGCACAGGCACACTCAGACCTCAGACCACCAGCAAAGAGCTCGCGGGCACAGGCACCGTAGGTGCACTCAGACCTCAGACCACCAGCAAAGAGCTCGCAGGCATAGGCACACTCAGACCTCAGACCCCCAGCAAAGAGCTTGCAGGCACAGGCATTGCAGGCACAAGCACCTAGCAGGCAGGACTGGTGAAGCGCTCAGGCGAAAATGTTGAATAAAAAATACCCCAACATATTGGGTATTTAAATAGTAAAAAAAAACCCTAATTATTCCTAATATACCCCCAATATATTAATTTTTATTTTTTTAATTTTAACCCCCCCAATATGAAGGAACGTGATATCATATTGGTCCCTAGGTGACGCCCCCGTGCCTTAGAAGCAGCAATGAGGAAGCACCACATCAGCCTAGATTCGTCTTCAGAATCTACCTCTCATGGACATGCACTTTGTAATTCTGGTTACTCTTATACTGTATCTTCTTATTCTACTTCAAATGAATGGCTTATTGATTTTGGAGCATCTTATGATATGGCTAAGGATCAAGCCATGTTTTCTACTATACATGAATGTAACACCAAAAAAATATTTGTTGGTGATTATAGATCACTAAGTGCTGTAGGATCTGGAACAGTTCCAATAGAAAATTGTCATTTAAGTGATGTACTATTTGTTCTGAAAATTTCCTGCAATTTGCTATCAGTCTATCAAATTACTCATTCGGGTGAAGGTAAAACTATGACGTTTACACCTCACCAAGTTGTAATCAAGGATTTTAAAAATCCTCAAAATGTCCTTGCCACTGGAACTGTTGATGATATTACCAGGTCGTACAAATTTAGTAACTTTGGATCATCACCTTTTCCTTTAGTTTTTGTTACTGATAGTGATAACTTGAGAAAACTTTGGCATGAGCGATTTGGTCACTTAAATTATCGATCATTGCAGTAACTATGTAAAGATAATATGGCGACTAGTCTTCTGATGGTATCTTGCAAGGATGGTGTTTGTTCCTGTTGTGTACTTAGGAAACATCATTGGGACAGTTTTGACAAACCTGCCTCTTGGCATGCCTCAATTCCCTTGGAGCTTATGCATAATGACTTGTGTAGTCCTCTTCCATCTGCTTCGTTTTCTGGTTTCAAATATTTCTTGACTTTCATTGATGACTACTCCAGACGCACTTGGGTTTACTTCCTAGAGCTTAAGACCGAAGTATATAACATGTTCTTGGCCTACAAGGCCCTTGTTGAAATACAATCTGGTCATCAAATTATTAAGTTAAGATCTAACATTGGAGGAGAATATGTTAACAAAAAGTCCACTACATTCTGCACTGAATAAGGAATCCAACAACAACACATTGTTCCTTATACACCACAACAAAATGGTGTAGCTGAATGGAAGAACCACACTTTAAAACAAATGGCTAATTGTATGATCCAATTTAAGGGACTAAGTCTTCAATATTGGGTTGAGGCCATAAATTATGAAAATTACATAGTTAATCATAGACCTACTAAAGTTTTACAAGCTATAACACCTGGAGAAGCATGGAGTAAAATTAAACCAGATGTAAGTCACTTCCGTGTGTTTGGTTTTGAAGCATGGGCTCACATTCCGAACGAAAAATGGAAAACATTGCAGCCTAAAAGTGAAAGTGCATATTTGTTGGATATTCTGAAGATGTAAAATGTTATATACTTGTTTAGCCACATTCTCATGATATAATCATTAGAAGAGATGTTAAAATTGATGAAAATCTCTTAACCTGTGAGCCCAACTTGGAGGGTGTGCCATCTTTGGCCTGCGAGTCTGATTCGACGATTGTGCCTTCTTCTTCTTCCAACTTCCTTGATAGGTTTCCAGCTCCATTTTCTGATGATGAAAAAGAGGATGAAAATCCATCTCCTCCTGCTCATGTTCCTCCAGTTGCACCAGAACCAATGCTTCCTCAATGGGTCCATTCAACATGTGAAGCAACTGGTGATCTTGCCGGTGATCCTAGAGATCAATGTCGAACACGTTCTTAGTTTCAGTGAGTCTCTTCTATTTTTTCTCAAGTTTCCAAGAATCATGATCCAAAAACTTTTGCAGAAGCTTCAGGAAATCTAGATTGGGATGCAGCTATGGATGAAGAATATAGTTCCTTAATGGTGAACGATACTTGGGATCTTGTTCCTCTTCCAAAAGCAAGAAAACTTGTGAGATGTAAATAGGTCTACAGAATTAAGTATGCATCAGATGGAAGTGTTGAAATACTTAAGGCTGTGAAGAACCTCCTGCAATAAACAATGAGAATGCAAAAATATTGGAGCACAAAAGATATTTTATTGATCGCGGGCCACTTCGAGGAGGCAACCTCCTTTGAGAAAGCTTAATATAAAATAACTCTTTGGTGTTTTCATTAGCTTCAACACATACTTATATACTAAGTCTAATCTAAACAACTATTTCTCCACATGAATGTGGGATAATGCAACCTACTAACTAGATGAATTAACAACTATTACTTACTCCAAATGAATATGGGATAATACATCATACTAATGGGATGACTTACAAAGCATATGCGTTTGACAAAATATAGCAACAAAATAAAGAGGGGGGTTGAAATGGGTTCTTAACATCCCATCCCTCTAAGAAAAAGCTTTGTCCTCAAAGCTTTAGATGTGGAAACTGCTGTTGAATCTGAAGGAGTGGTTCCCATCACTAGTATAAAATGAGGAATTAGCTACTAGGTGACTAAAAATTCTAGTCACCACAGGTTTTCCAAGTGATTTACTACTAAATATGAGCAATTTTGATTGACCCAACTATAAACGACTAAAATTAACAACTAATTTAGTCACCAGTTGACAAATATGACTATATAATAAGTGACAGAGTTAAAAACGACTAAAATAAATGACTAATTTAGTCACGGCATAAAAAATGACTAGCTAGAAGAATATGAACTAGTCATTTATGTTAGTCATTTTTAATTGTGTCATGGAAAATTGTAAACTTTGGCAATGAAGTGTAATTTTTGTAAGTTGTCTACCTTCTATTAGTAATATTAGTGCCATGCACCTTGATCTTTAACTATCCAACAAAGCAATTGCATGAATTTTCTCTTGATCATCTTTATCCCTGCTGCACCATTGAAGCAAACCCGGTTAAGCGCCTTCCAAAGGAAAATTATGTTCCTACATCAATTACAAATTAGGTACTAGAACCAGTACCATATATATCATTACCTAGATAGAAGCATCATAGCCCTACATCCCCTCGAGAACTAGCCATTTGAATGCGCCTCCTCCACGTAGACTTACCAAATGCATCCAAAGCATGGCTTAAAAAACATGTCAACTTCGTATTTCTGGGCTGAATGTATCGTTCGACCCCTGCTCCCCTGTTTTTGCACTCGATACCCTATTTTTGCAGACAATAAGTCGGTTCAGGATCTCGCAATGACCAGTTGGAGCGCTTCAAAGGTATGGTTCTTGCCGCTCCGATTGTGTGTGGATTGTGTTCATCACTCCAATTAATAACTAGTTTTTATGGTTTTTTACAAGTCTCAATCTTGTTGAAGTTACTGCTTCCACCTTATATTTGCAATTATCACCATCTCCAGCCGATGTGCTCATAACCATATGCATTTTTAGCTTTCAACCTGGGAAAAGCATGATCACCCTCCTGCAATGCCACTATTTGCAAAGGTCACTGGTTTTTGCACATCGACATTCCTCACACACTCCAAAGGAAAACTGAAGCAAACATTAGAATAAGTGATTAAATTTTGCAAGGGGGTATACTTGTTTCTTAGATTGTGGCAAGTTTTCTGTAATGGAACAGAGATTGTGCCCCAAAAGTTTAAAATATTCGAATCATCCCGGTGTTGGAATCCGATACCATATATGGATTCTTTGATGGGGCTGAGCAGGATGGAAATTGTGGTACTGGCATGATCCTCCGTATATATGAATCTCATAGTTTCAAGCTAAGGATGGGTGTTGGGAGTGGCACTAATAATTTTTCTGAACTTTTATCCTTATGGGGGCTTTTATCGTTCTGTTGCAGCTGCAACATCTTCCCAAAATTCCCAAAAAAAATTGGGACACTCCTTTTTCTTAGATTAGTTCAATTTTATTCTTTGATTTGATTTAATGATTTTTTTTAGAACTATTTTCTAATGCTTGGATTGATCTATCACTTGTTGATTTTCCTCTAACGCTTGAAACAATCCACGGTTTGTCCAAACTTTATCATTGCTTTCAAATGCGTTTCCAGCATGTTTGAATCAGAAGTTTATTTAGTTGATGCTCCCGCCGTTGCGGATAGATAGTCAGTATCGGCTTTGTTATTTTTCCCCGACGTATTGGATTAATCGGCTGATTTGTTGTTTTTCGAATCGGATCACCTTTTCTTTTGTTTCCGCAGTTGCGGACGGCAAGTGGGGAAGTCTCCCGGCTTTCGCTTTGATTTTGTAAGACCTCGTGTTGTTGTTTTGCCGAGCTTTAAGATTTAGGCTCTCGTCGTTGCGGCTACTGAAATCATTAGCCTTCTGATTTTTAGCCGTTTTCCTCCGAGCAAGTCTCTCGCCTTATGACGGAGCGTGATATCCTTCATGTTCCCGCCGTTACGGATGGAAAAGGCGCTAGCCTTCCGATCTTGTATTTGATTTTCGTCCGATCTTTGCGTGTTGCGGATTGATCTGTCCTTTGCAACTCTACCGTTGCGGCTCCCAATTCCACTAACGCTCTGACTTTAAGTCCTATGAGCTCCGATGCGGATGTCTCGGCGGCTGTTTTAGTGTTTCACCACCTAGAATTGCGGAAGGGATTACGCTTTTGAATTCCGATCTACTTGTTCTTCCGCTCGCTGATATGTTTTATTTGCCGCGGAGCCCGTACTCTTATCCATCTCCCGCCGTTGTGGCTCCTTGATGAACTAATTGTCCGATCCGTAGTTGTCCGCCCGCCGAGGAGAGGTCGTGTTTTCGCCTGATGCTTAGTTTTTTCTCTCCTTTCTTGTGTGCTTCCGCTCTATTTTTCTATGGTGGTTACTGTGTCATTTGTAGTGTTTTCATTTGGAGGATGTCGAATAGTCCATATGCAACTTCGCTTGAGCTAAAGAATCTGTCTTTTGGGATTTTAATTTTAGGATATGAACTCGTCGGATCTTTCTTAGTGTTATCATGCATTAAAGTTCATTTTACTGGATGTATGTTTTGACATATTTTGTGTACTCTGTCAACAATAAATGGTCTAAGAACAGTTTGTGTTTATGACAGGACGATTACTGCAAAGTAGAAGGCAGGCAACGAGGAAGAAAGTGGTTGAGGAACAAAGAAGCAAAAGCAGAGAGAAGAAAAAGAAAGTCAGGTTTAAGCTCTACAGGATCCAGCAAGGGACCAACGGATTACTGAGCATAATCAATAGAAGCAGAAGCCCGGGCTTGGGAAAGTTCGATAGTTACCAAGCTGGTCCCTTTTCATAAAATTGTTTTTTCTTTTAAATATGAAATGTAACATTTGTATGAATCATCAGCACTCACAAAAAGACAAAATCGTGATATTAAAACGTTGGGGGAGCCCAAAGGTCATGAAGGGGTAGGCCAAGAGTTTCGGCTTGTTGTATAAGTATAGGAGAATTAGAGGGAATAAGGGGCTTTTTCGCAGTTAGACATGAAAAGCGATATTGTAAGAAGAACTACTTTTTTTTGCAATAAAGAGTTATTGTTTGCCTGTTGGAGAAAGCTTGGTGGGACTTTCAAATGTTATGCTGTGGATGGTGGAAAGATGAACTATTTTGTTTTTCCAGCTTTTGTCTATTAGCCGTGAGATCGTTCTAACTCTTAGAACCTATGTTCTTGTTTAAATGATTTCTGGTTTATTTTTGTGGAATTACCACCATGAGTAATGCATGCTGTTCATAAAACAATTGGCTATCTGATTGTTGAAATATATTTAATCGTTCATGTTTTGTAGAAAGAAACATCAGCTACCTGTAATTTCTCTTTATAATGCATGCACAATACACATTACTCATAATTAAGTTACAGTTTGCTCCCCGGGGATAGATAGATAGATAGTTAGTTTTATTTCATTACTGAATATGTGATTGAGATTCTTGTGAGTGCTAAGACGAGAGGTAAGAACCTGCGCATCACATTGTGACTTCTCCTTGCATCCTTATCACCTTGCATGGTTAACTAGGCATATGTATATCATACTTAAGTCAAAAAATAAAAAAATATACACGGTGGACCGGGCCACAACCAGTAAAACCTTTATTTTTGTTACCTTGACCTACGGTAGCCGGACCGCAAACCGGACGGATTCCCTATACCAAACAGTCACGGGCTAGTTGGGAACGTTGACTGGGGAGAATCCCTTGCTGTTGTTGCTTGCAAATTTCCAGGCCTCAACAGTTCTGGTGCTAGAAGGAGGGCCGCCAGTGTATGGTTGGTCGTGGAAACTCATTTTCCCAAGATTTCCTTACCAGCAGATGTTTTGAAGCTTTCAACCTAACCCAAGCACTTACAAGTTTGGTTCTACCTTTGAAGTAAGAAATCTCGTTTTCACCTTACATTGCTCTTTGCTCAGAGTCAATTTCGTTCACCTTGCTGATGGCTGGTGTAAATGTGAATCAACCCAATCCATTGCCGGCTTGGAGAGACAGATCGCCTTTGAACCTCACACCTCCATTGCATAACCTACCTCAAGCTTTTGATGAGCCGCTGCCTAAGTTTGATCCTGATGAAAAGACTACTGTAGATGACCACTTATAGAGTTTCTATTCAGCAGTAGAAGGGTTAAGGGCTGGGGAGTATGAGGATGTTGTCTGTAGATTGTTCCCTCACACCCTTAAAGGAGCAGCAACATCCTGGTATTTCAGTTTGCCTGCAAACTCTATTCCTGATTGGGACACTTTCAAAAGGACTTTCAGAAGTAAATACTCAGCCCAAAAGACACATGCCTCACTAATGAAAGGTCTTGGTTTGTTAAGAAAAGAGAAGAATGAGAAGGTACATAGTTTCACTCAAAGATTTTCAACATACCTAAAAAACTTTTGGAAAGATGATAGGCCCTCTGACAAGGTCTTGATTGAATATTTCACCTCTGCCCTAGGACCTGAATTAGCTATGTTTGCCAAAATGAAAGCACGACCCACGTTGGTAGAGACTTATGAAGAAGCAGAAAAGGTAGAGGCTGAAAAATAAAGTATAGCAGACTATGTCGATTTACCGGAAGAGAAAACTACCAGGAGAATAGCATTATTGTTGTCTAAACCTCAAGCTGAACAATCACATGATTATCAGGGAATGCTGAAAATGATGCAGAATCTATCCAACAGAATAATAGATCTGGAGAAAGGGAGGGAAGCTCATAAAACTTACAAACCCTACTACCAAAAAAGAGAGGATAGCAACCAATGGAAAATACCTCCACCGAATTTACCATCAATAAACATAACCGAAGTAGGGAGGGATAATTTTTGCACTTTTCACCAACAACCTCATTCTGAAAAGAAGTGTCCCCAATGGTTAAATTCAATGACATTGGTGATGAATAAGCTGCTGGACTCTAAATTGACTAAAGACAGTGGTAAGGAATAAGAAAAAAACCAGACCATAGAGAAACAAGATGATGATACCATCACTAGTGGAAAATGAGATATTAGTGAACAAGAGACCAAAAATTTTGGTCACCACAGTTTTGTTCAAGGGGTAAATGACCAAAATTGATAAATTTAAGTGAGCTAACTAAAAAAGACCAAGATAAATGACAACTTTTGGTCACAGGATAAAAACCAACTAAAAACGACCAAGATAAATGACCAAATTTGGTCACAGAATATCTAGACTAAAAATGAGCACATAACAATTGGTCATTTATTTGGTCATTTTTAGTTGTCACTCCGGCAATGAAAAAATTACAAATTTGACAATGAACATATATATATTTACACGTCCCTATATTAACAAAATTGAATTAATGCAACCCAACTATATGTTAATTTGGACATAACATTGGCATATAAGAAAACCCACTAATTAAATAGCTATAGCTTCATTGTTTGCTTGTTGGATAGACCAATAGTTTAAAATTCTTCAAGTTGAATGGAGTAAAATCAACTAGATTTAAATCCCAAAGGAGGCCACTAGACACTCAAGACACTCAATGCACCTATGGTAAACACTTTTAAAATTGTCTTTTTTGGAGCACCTCATTATTTGTTTCCATGTGTGAAATGTCAGCATGATAAACTTATGCTCCAACAATGATATTATAAGAGAGAAAAAAATTATTTCACAAAATTTGACGAATAACATAACTAAATACAAAAGTCTTTAACCAAAAGGTTATCTAATCTAAGAGCATAAGATAAAAATAAGTGTTTCGTTCAATGATCTTTGGGACATCATGATACTTAAACAATAATGCCAAATCCAATTACAAATGAACAAAAATTCCATATTATATTAATCCTAATTATATTTATATAATCATTTAATTTTTTTAAGCCACAATATTATACATTATAATATATGATACACTATATACCATATATATATATACAATCTAAAAATAATAATATATAAAAACTAAATAAGATATAAAAAAATAATAAATAAAAAATGAAATTTACAAAATACAACACAATACATAGTAGGAATCAATCCATATTCGAACTATGGAAAACCTTTTATGGTTAAATTAGTCAAGGAATGACAAACATTCTCATGTTAAAAATCTTGATACCCCAATATCGGTTATGGAAAATATTCAGCGGTTGAATTAGTCGGGGAATGAAGTACTTTAGAGTGTTGCAACAAAAAATCTTGAAACCCCAATATATCATATCGATCACTGCCACTTCGATCTCCATAGGTATGTCCATCACCTTATTTACACCTCATTCTTTGTTTATGCATTTCGCTCTTTCAGAGGGTTATATCAGTGTTTTATTCTTGCCGTGCAAATTTTCCATAAATTGTTTCCCAAATAGGGTTATTTCAATATCCTTGAATTTGTGTATTTAATTGTTTTTTAATTTTTTTTGGTCATGTCCCTTGTCCAGCTGATGAATGACCAGTAGAGTTTATCCCTTTCCCTAGCCAAATACAGATCTAGATCCCATGCCAACTGACCAAGTTTAAGAATAAATTCCAGTAGCAAATACATATCGAATCCGGGATTAAGCAGTAGTTTGTCTCCCATATCAATACCAAGAACCAATTGACTTAGATTTGAAACCATGTTATTGTTCCCGTTAGAAAACCCTGCAATTCACATTTATGCATCACTTCATTTCCATGTAGGGCATACATATTTATACTTATTCTTCTATGGTTTTCATTTGACTTTTTCTATTTTCTCAAGTCCTCATAGATATGCATGTCTCAATGCTACTATAGATCATTCTGCAATCAATAGTTCTGCATCACCCCAAGGCCACAAATGGAATTCATGTGTTTGTGATCTAAGGGTTTTGGAAATTTACATACAGTCATTTTGGACACAGTTTGTAATGTGAAGTGTAACTCTTGGGGTTTTATATAATATTTGGTTTTCTTCATATTACATCCTTAATTTGCTTTATTTCCGTACATATCTTTACTCTTTGATGCTTCCTGACATCTTTTCTTTAAACTTTAATTCCATTGATGAGCTCATAAGAAGAAGAAATACCTTTTGGGGTTTTATTTAATCTTCCATTTTATTCATATTATATCCTTTATTTGCCTCTTTACTCTTGGATGTTGCTTGCCATCTTTCTTTAAACTTTGAGTCCACTAATGAGATTCACAAGGACAAGAACTAGGTTTCAGAGAGTGTGATGTATGAAGAAAGCCATCTTTTGGGGTTGGTTATATTTCATCATCCTCTATTTGCTTCTTTTTCTTTCATATTTGGCTAGTCATCTTTTATTTAAAATTTTAAACATATCTTCTTTATTTCCCTCTATTTGGTCCATCTCTTCACACTGGGAAGCTGCCATTCATTTTTTCATTAGTTATTTTGCCTTGCTGATAACCAATTGTCTAATGTTGACAAGTTTGACACTTGGTCATGTTCTTGGTTTAAATATTATGTTCTATGCCTATATGGGCCCATCCTTTTCTGTTGTTGATTGTATTTTGGCATTTCCATTAGCAATTCTCTCATAGGATCTTGACATATGATGCTCTACGCAAAGGCTGTATCCATGAATTCTGGATGCAGAATTCTCTATACACTTGACACAATTATGATACATAGTGAATAAAGCTAATTTGAGCTCAGTATGATGCAACTCAGTAGTGAACATTGGTGAAATCTATAAATATTTATTTTGACTTTACTTTTCTATACATGATTATGATAGAATAGAGGAAAACCTTTATATTTGAAAAAGGAAAGCTACGCTGCTCTTAAGAACATGGTATATTTTCTACATCTTTGACCAAAAAAGTTGTTGGTGTAGTATTTCTAAGTGTTTTCATCTACATTTTAGGTTGTGAATGAACTTTTTTTTTTTATAACGGAATAGGTGTTTTCTCATGGGCTTAAACATAGTTCACATGTTCTGCTTCATACAAAAAGGGACACTGTGATCATAATTTAACTCTAAATACTTTTACTGCAATTTCAAAAGGTTGGATTCAAACTTCACAATTTTTCTTTTAATGTCTTAAGTTGTGCTTTCATTTTTAATTTTTTTCCTCCAGTGCTACTTCTTACATACTATATACATGGAATTTAGTTGCGTATTTCAAAGTAAAAAATTAGTTGAGGGTGCCAAGCTCTTTGAAGCTAGGCATCACACCCACCAAAATCCTCTGACGATTTACTCTCACATGAATCAACATTCTCCATACACGGAGTCTTGGAAGATTTAAGTTATGCCACTCTGATACCATGTTATATTTTTTAGATCATAGTATGTAGATTTTGCACAGAGAAAAATTAACCTAACAACTAGGAAATGGAAAGACTAAACTTCAATGAAAACTACAGATTATCTAACATAGTACAAACACACCACTTTGAAAAATTACTAACAGCAAAATACACATAGGTATGAACTACAAATACTGCATCTGTATTCAATAAGTAAAAAAGAAAAAAATGCACAGCAATAGCTGAAATCCTAACACAGTTAAAACATTGAATGAATCACCACCTCCACCCTACATTTATTTTATATAAGAATATAAGATAGAGTTTACAAAATAAAGACATCCCATGCACAACGCCTAACTTAAAATAGGTATTCCTAACTCTAACTCTACCTAGGTTAAAGTGCCTAAGTTGCATGAGAGAGGCTGCCTAAAATAGAGTGCCTCCTACCTAGAAAAGTGTGCCCTTCTCAATTGCTACAACCCTTCTCTACTATGCACTTTTCCTATAGATAAATCTGTATCTAAAACAGAACTAAGAAAAACACTTCTAAATTAACTATAAGAAAAGCCAGCATCAAAGCTAAACTAAAAAAGCATGCTAAATATGGCTCTAAGTCTGGAAAACATTCAGACAGCAATGCATGCATACAACAACCATACTATGCCTAAAACTGATACACCTCTTACATTGCTGCTGCAACCTCACATGCAAACTGCAGTTTGATGCATGGATCTCAAGGCTGTATGCATCTGGTGAAGGTGCAGGCTGAACAGATCTGCTCAGATGAAGTACTTCTGAAGGAGAAACACCTTCAAAACAACAGGCAAACTTTACCATCACAATTGCGTCATGTTGATGCTGCTCTTAACTGTGCATTCAACCCACCTGCACATAGACCAACTTCTAGCCGCAAAGGGGGGATCCTTATGGTCATATGTAAGGGCGGTGCTCATGAATGGCAATTATAGGGTTTTATGGAGTCATAATTGTGAACAAAAGGCCTTGTTTTTGTTTTTGGTGTCTTTTGGATGGGAATCAGAGCAATGGTGTAATTGAATTATTGGTCACTCTATAGATACTCGAGTCCACGTAAATCATTTCACAGAACATCAAATTGCAATATTGACAGGAAAATATTCAAAGATGTTGAACAACTGCTAAGAAAAATGAAAGATAATACAGGTTATGGTAAATTTTAGTTTACTTTAATCAACAGAGGACCTAAGAAAAGAAAAAAATCATGCCTAGTTTAGTTGTTGGGCCAAGCTCTTCAGTTGGTGAGATTCAGGTCTGATCCACATATACACTTGGCTGCATATTCTATTCATTTGCAGAACGATTCGAACAGGTTTTCAACCTCAAGATTTGGTACATAAATTAATGTTAGAAGTTGTGGTAGGTGGACCTTTCACCCCTGTAAGAGATTATTCAAATGCATTCTATTGGATAATGAAATATGTTTGAGTTAAAGTCATTGTAGGTTTCAAATATTAACCTAGAAATGAAATTAAATGCATTATACATTGCTACTAGCTGTGTAAGGATAGTCATCTTTCATGTATTTGATGCATACAGTGAAAATAAAGGTGCTTGAAAACAAAGCTCCATAGCAGTTATGTTATCAAGCACATGGATATTTGTCTTGTTCTAGTAAGTGTGAATTATATAGTGAACTGTTATTTTTGTTTAACAATGCTCATCTTATTTAATTTTCCAAGGTGGGACTACTGCATGCAGTATGAGTTGTATAAGAATAAACATAATTTGTATCATGCAGCTTGAAGATCAATGGGAATGGGTTAAAGGATTTTTCTGTTGAATAGAATTAGATTCAACAAGTGAGATAGATAAATAAAACATACTTGAATGTGATTGTAAAATGGTTACAAACTTACAATGTCAACATATGTATAGCTTGTGGAATAACCCTTGATGATGATTTTTATGAATAATCATGCCATTTCCAACGTATGCTGGTGCTACAAATATTTCAAGTTAGATGACCTACAATGAAGATGGAAATAATTATTTTATATAGCATCATGAAGATGGCAAACCATTATCTAAATCTTATATGCATCATGAATATAGGAAACAACTATCATGTCTCATATGCACCACGCAGATGGAAACAATTATGCAAGTCTTATATGCATCATAAAGATCGAAACAACGAGTCTTATATAGCATCATGACACTTTAGATGTTTGACAATGCTATGAATCTCCAAAAGTTAAATGTGTTTGAAATGTGTTTTTTGAAATGGTGTGCTTGTTGACATTCCATTCAATGTTAAGTTCATCAGGTCCATTACCGTGTCCAATATTCAGCGCCCCCCCAAAAGGGAAATAAGTTAATAACATGTGGAAAACGAAAGATGAGATTGCAACCGTAAGATTTGGACCATATAAATATATTGTTGCATGTTCATCATTGCGATGAACCTTCAAAGAGATGTTGGCACTGAAAGTAGTTGCAGTAGCAGGAAACAATGGATACAGTTCTAAAATGTCATAGAACAAACCATAGGGTTACATCCTTGATATAATTATTTGCAAAGTGTAATTAGTAATGAATTATTGCCAAAGTTAGTCATTTGACTCAATTCATGTAAACCGTTTAAATATACCTTCTGATCCAGTGAAGTACAACAAGTACAGAAGTAAGGGTCAGAGCCTAGATATGAAAGATTTTAACTTATGGTTTAAATTGTTTGGGATAAAACAACTAAAATTGGTCAATCTATGAAGGTTTAGTTGTGTGCAAGTGTGTCGTGTGCATGTCTGTTGTCTCTCTCTCTCTCTCTATATATTATAGAGCAGGCTGTAGTGGTACATTCAGTGAATTTCTAATAGTGATTTGCAGTTACCATTGTTAATTCTGTGATCTAGTTGATGATTTATGTCTGGCCATGGACCTTTGAATCTAAAATGTTCATACCTGCTAATATGAAAGGTTTCCTGTATGCAACCTGGTGGGCTAGCTCCATTAGTTTGAGTGCTTTGAGCTTCAAGCAGGAGGGCCTAGGGTTGATACCCTGGTCTGGATTCCTCTATTGTTGCATGCCTTACCTAATGTCCGTACTGAGTTAGGCGCCATAATCAACACTCATGGGTTTATATTGGACACCATTCGTGAAATGAAGTCCTGGGGAGTTAACACGTGTGATTTTCTTTGGAAAAATGAACGGTTACATGCATGTGAAGTTTTCTGGGTGAACATGGCTTTAAAAAATGTTGTGTAACCAAGATGAAATCCTTCTAAAAAACTCTTAGGTGTTTGTATTTTAGCAGCACAAATGAGGAAACTACTATAGTAAAAACAACATTGTGGCCTTTCCATGTCTTTTGTCCCACGCTTTATAATGCATTGAAGGTTGGAAATTAACACTTGAATTAGGAATTATTTTTAATGGGAGAAGTTTTTCTCTATATTTGTTGTAGACATCTCTCTGTCAACTTCTAATCATAATGCAATTGTTTAATTCAATAATACTGATAATTGCACTGACAGTGGTGAGGTGCTTACAACCCAGTATGGTGGAGATGTTGTCATGTTTTAATTCCCAAAAATAAAAAGTATTAAAAAATAAATATTAAAAAGTAATTAAAAAATTCATGTTGGCTCATAAAATAAAAAATGAAAAGCAGCATAGATCCATCTTAAACCTGGATATATTAAGCACGAGAGGGATCCAATTTCTTTAGGTGCAAAGATGAAAATTGGGGGGGGGGACGCGAGCGCCTGGAAGCCACCCTAGGGGGAAACGTGTTCCGCACTTGGGGAAATGTGGGGAAACATTTCCCCGGGAGTTTCCCTGTCCCGAAAGCATGGGGGAGTGTTCCCCACCCTAAGGAATGCGTCCCCGTGGAACACTGAAAAGTATATAGACCATGTTGAAGCCCAAAATCTAACGTTTTGGAGGCTGCTTGGATTTTGTAGGTATAGCACAGTTTTGTTTTAAAGAGGAAGCCCAGGAAGGGAATTCATGTAATGTTAATGGTAGTCTGTGAAAGGATTTGATAGACTTTGAGTGGAACCTTGAGAGAAGCTCTATCGAATCTTAGTAGAGGCCTGAGATGGGACTTAATATGTTTTTTTATTGGGGTCACCCCAATTCCAACCAATTTATTTGGGAAAATGTCCATATAATGGGATGGTGTAACATAGAGACATGATCACCAGTGAAAAAGACAATTCAACTTTCACCTTTTTCTGAGTTAAACCAGATTTTAAAAACTCATTCTGGTTCTTTTCTTTAAAGAGAAAAGTTGAAGTGTGTTGCTAATATGCTTCTTGAAGCTTGAATTTTTGAAAGTAAGAACTTATTTTTGTTCATGTGTATACAAATGCATCACAGAACTTTTAGGGAGTTCAGGTATATAGTCAAGGAGGTCATTTTATCCATACAGACACATATTTGACAAATGAATGAAGAATGTAATGTGTTTGCATATTTTGATGGTTAGAAAGTGGGGTGTTATTTCAGAAAATTGTTGGTGTATTTTTAAATTCGAATTTGTTATGGTTTGTAAGTCCTTAAGTCAAATCTAGTCTCTGTTTTGTGTGAAAATTATGCACAAAATTCCAGGTTCTTACAACGATAGTTAAACATTAATATAAGACAAAGGTGAAAACGTAGCCTTTTACAACTGACCTAAATGAAAACAATGCCACATTACGCTAGAATCATACATTTTTAATTGTCTTGCCTCAGGGTTAAGTTGTACTATGAGATGTAGTTTCATAAACATGTCTTTGAAATTTGAATGTTTAAATAATGAAACTGAGATGAGGTAAACAAACTAGTTAATCTATATCATTTGACTATCTTGTTGTGTAGAGTTGTTGTGGCATTCATGTTAATATGTATTTCAGGTGTATAGTCAAAGAGGTATTCTTATCCATATAGACATGGATTTGAGAAATGAATGAGTGTGTTTACACAGATTATATGGTCAGAAACTAGGGTGTTATTTGAGGAAATTGTTTTTGTATTTTTAAATTCAGAATTCTTTTCTGGTTTGTAAGTCCTCAATTACAGCCAGTCACTGTTCTGTTTGAGAAATTAGCATGGAAGTCCGGGTGTTTTTTACTCTAATAGTTCATTAATTATATAAAGACTGGTAAAAAAGTAGCCTTATTTCAATTTTCTACAACTGACCTAAATGAAAGATATGCCAACTTACACTAGAGGCTTACATTTTCAAATATTTTTCCTTAAGGCTAAGGTGTACTATGAGACACAGTTTCCTCAACACATCTTTGAGTGTTTGAATATGGAACTAAGATGCTATAAACAAATTAGGTAAAGAATTTATTATATGACTATCTTGTTATTTAGAGGTGTCGCGGCTTCCATGTTAACATAGCTTCAACTAAAGTGGAATTTTATAGTATTAAAATCTTGTAATATATTTTATAGCTCATTCAACATGAAATTTGGGATCCTATGATTTATTGAGTTTTTTCCAAATGCATGTGATTGTTTACCTAAAAGCAGCTATGTCTCATTTGAGCTTGCCTTGTATTTGTAAGATACAATTTGTGAAATCTGTTAAGCTAGTAGTTTGCATTGTTAGCACCTTTTAACATTTACAAATCACTCTTACAGGTGAATAGCTATGGTCTGGAGAAGTGGAAAAAACTGAGATTAAAATATTTTAATCCTTATCATTTATCATGCGGCCATTTGGAAAACTAGCAGGAACAGGTCTATTTGAACCATCGTCAAATACTGAGATGAATTCCAGGGATCAGGATAAATTAGAAAGAAAAGGACAAGACTCTTTGGACAAGCTTATTAGGCAAATGATGGGAAAAGATTCTCTTTTGTCTTTTTCATGGCCTGGAGAAAATTCTGTGCACCTGATGAATTTTCTGCATGCCTTAGATCAACATAGTGGGAACAAGCTTTCAAAAAGCTCAACGGTTGAGCTTGGAATGGATCCAATTGATTGTTTGCGAGAGAATATAGGTGGTGGCCCATTTTTAACAAAGTTGAATGGTGTAAAGGAGTCAGTACACAACAATGTGAATGGAACAGGATTGGTTGGAAGGGGACTGCAGAATAGTACAGAGCAGATGCCTTCTCTCAAGTTTCCCAAGGTTGTAGTTGCCTTTGCCTAGGTTGCAGAAAAGGTCAATGGTGAGCCTGAAAAATGTATGTTAGTCTCATGCATCAGGTATCTTTTGTGTAGTTGTTTACTAGGTCCTTGTCTTGCTTAGCTGAAATTAGTTCCATTTCTTATCAATTCATCTTATGTTACAGATCTTCCTGGATGGCCCTTGTTATCTAAAGTGCAGATGATTAAATGTTAGAAATGCTCATGGGATTTATGTTCTCATCTTAACCATCAGAGGCACATTCGAGTACATCACCGTCTTTTAAATTTTGAAATAATGTTTTTTTCTGAACTGATATTTCAATCAGTTACTATCAATTCATATGTTTTTGCTCATGCTTTGTGTCATATCTAGTTATGTATATGTTTTCAATTTAAATTTTTTGGTCAGATTCATACTTAAGTCTTTCTTCTTTTATCGTTTTGATGTTTTATAGGAGGATTCCCTAAAAAAGAGGGTAGATTTGGCTGAATTTTGGGACAAGGTGGCTTACACACTTGTGCTACGATATTTTTCTTCTTGGGTGATTTTTTACCAGTTTGCACTTTTAAAACCATAGTCAACAACACTCTTAAATGGTTCTTTGATTAGGGAATATGCATCTTTCTATGGATGATGCCAAAAATATTGTATTTCTTAAGAACACAATGCTAGAGGTGAAAATCCTGGCAATATTCCCAAATATTTTTGTTCAATGTTATCTTTCTGTGAGAAATGAAGGTATGAACAGGTTATGTATGACAGATGTGCCGAAATTGCTTAACTACATATGTTTTGTTCCACAGGAAATTCATGGATCCTCCATTGTTAAGTCCATGTCATCTTTTATTTGAGAACCAACACTTCCTTCTTTACCACAGTTTTATGTCAAAGCTAAGGCTGCTCTTTTGGTAATTACAGCATCAGATCACATTTCTCTTTCTCAGAATTCGACAATTTCTGGAATTCAGAACAATCTAAACCTCCATGCCATGGCACACCACACTGAGCATAGAATAACCTTTGGCATTCAGGGCATTCTGATTCTTTAATTGCAACAGCAGTAGCTGCCCCACTTGAGCTTCCTGATTCATCAGGCACAATATCCTTCAATAAGAGTGCTGAGTAATCCTGAAAAGGGCAATAGAATTTCTGAGAAAGAGGAATATCAGCTTCCTCTCTTCTTTTGGGGCAAGTTTTAACTCACTTCTGAATAGCTTGTGCTGATCAATTTATGTGTTGGATGATCATGTTCCATATCACATTTTGAATCATTACAAGAGTTTTTTTGGAGTTGGTTAAATATATTTGGGCTTCTATTTAAACTTACCTTATTTTGTACCATAGATGATTTCATACTGATAAGAGTTCTATTTCATTGTGATATGCTTCAAAGCACAGATTCAGATGATGAGGTGTTGTTTGATGCCACACAAGGTCTAATGGAAAGGCTTGCAATAGAAGCATATGAAGTTTCCATGGTAATTCCAATAAGAAACCTTGTAAATGTAGTTCTTAGAGAATGTTAGTCCATTGGTTTTGACTGCTATGTTGTCATTTTTCCACTAAAAAGGTGAAAACATAAGCTAGGATTATGGAGGGTGATGTAGGTAAAGCACTTTGTCATGAAACTGTAAGAATCAATCCCACTGCACTTGTAATGGGAACAAGAGGACTGGGGATAATCAAGAGGTAAGACCCTTTTATTTTGAATACTCTGCATCTCCTTGTAAGCTTAAAGTCGTGTTTAAAAGTTAGAGCGTATCTGAAATGCAAGTATGTTATTTTTGGTTCAAATGTTTTGTTGTTTCTGACATCTTCTATGGTTTGAATTGTATTGCAAGGGAGTGTGAGTGAGTAATACTTTCACCATAGCAGCTTCCCTATAGTGATTGTTCCTTCCAAAGGTAAAGTTCATTTACATTTTGTTTTCTCCTTATCAAATTGAAAGTAGTTGTTATGCATGGAGGTTTGGACCTGCATACAACATTCTGTTTTCATACAGAAACTTGTATCCAAATCATTTTGTTGGTTTTCAAAAGGATTCAACCTGCAAAAAAGTAGCAGTAAATATAGTTTCACAACCAAGTGTGTCGTTTATCATGAAGTCTATGAATAGAATAACGATATAACCATGATTATGATAAACAATCGTAGCAGATATATAATATTATCATCAAACAAAATAATAGTAATGAAATAATGAAAACAATAGCAACATACACACTATGGTGTTTGGTCGAGCTTGTGCCAACATGGTTGCTGAGCTATACAGACCAGTAAATCCAGTGTGTTAATGCAATATAGTAACATGGTGTGAATGAGTCAGATATGCCAAAAAGACTAGGCACTTGTGCTTCCCCTCGTTCTTGCTTATGCCATTCTCTTGCTACTTGTGCTTCACCTTGATCTTGTAGACAAGATTATTTTACCTTATACAAATGAGTAGTCTGAGTGACTCTGAGATCTAGCTGCCTCCATTGAGGATGGTACAAGAAGTAGCAGTGAAGTCTAAAGAATTGATTTCTCCCTTCAATTGTCCATTTTTTGGTTCTACATATCTAAAAGTATTATTATAGTTTCCAGAATCCATAGCATTTACTTTCTTATTGATAATAACACCTTTATTGGTTTTATGTCCAATCTATCCACCTGCAATATGTCTATCTTATTTGAGCAAGGCAACTTTTTGTGACTTAACATCATAGTAGTTTAATATACTCAAGTCATGATTCTCTCTAGTTCTACAGAGAGAAGGATGCACAAATTTTAGATGCTTCACTTGGTCTATATGGATTTTGTGATAATATTGTTTTCATAGTTTAACATCCTACCCTCTCTTCTTTTGTGGCAAGTTGTAACTCACTTCTGAATAGCTTGTGCTGATCAATTTATGTGTTGGATGATCATGTTCCATATCACATTTTGAATCATTAAAAGAGTTTTTTTGGAGTTGGTTAAATATATTTGGGCTTCTATTTAAACTTACCTTCTTTTGTACCATAGATGATTTCATACTGATAAGAGTTCTATTTCGTGGTGATATGCTTCAAAGCACAGATTCAGATGATGAGGTGTTGTTTGATGCCACACAAGGTCTAATAGAAAGGCTTGCAATAGAAGCATATGAAGTTTCCATGGTAATTCCAATAAGAAACCTTGTGAATGTAGTTCTTAGAGAATGTTAGTCCATTGGTTTTGACTGCTATGTTGTCATTTTTCCACTGAAAAGGTGAAAACAGAAGCTAAGATTATGGAGGGTGACGTAGGTAAAGCACTTTGTCGTGAAATTGTAAGAATCAATCCCGCTACACTTGTAATGGGAACAAGAGGACTGGGGATAATCAAGAGGTAAGGCCCTTTTATTTTGAATATTCTGCATCTCCTTGTAAGCTTAAAGTTGTGTTTAAAAGTTAGAGCATATCTAAAATGCGAGTATGCTATTTTTGGTTCAAATGTTTTGTTGTTTCTGACATCTTCTATGGTTTGAAGTGTATTGCAAAGGAGTGTGAGTGAGTACTACTTTAACCATAGCAACTTCCCTATAGTGATTGTTCCTCCCAAAGGTAAAGTTCATTTACATTTTGTTTCCTCCTTATCAAATGGAAAGTAGTTGTTATGCATGGAGTTCTGGACCTGCATACAACATTCTGTTTTCATACAGAAACTTGTATCCAAATCATGTTGTTGGTTTTCAAAAGGATTCAACCTGCAAAAAAGTAGCAGTAAATATAGTTTCACAACCAAGTGTGTCGTTTATCATGAAGTCTACGAATATAATAACGATATAACCATGATTATGATAAACAATCGCAGCAGATCAATAATATTATCATCAAACAAAATAACAGTAATGAAATAATGAAAACAATAGCAACATACACACTATAACACACTTGGATTTAAATGGGAAACCTGAGTAGGAGGAGGAAAACCCACTGTCGAAATGGCATAGCTTGGTTATATTTGGGAGAATAAGAGTACACTAGTACAGCTGATAGCATAAGTTTGTAATAGAGATAATAGCTAACCTATTCAGCTTGGGACTAGGTCTCTACATAGCCTAAGGTTATTGACAATATCAATAGATTGATCAATGACCCTATCTAATGGTTTGTTTGATCTTGACAATATTGATTATGCACTTTATTTATAAATTATTACATTGTTTGCGTCGATACCTTATGGGCTTTACTTACAAAAAATGGGGTGCATTCCCACACAATAGGATTATATAACACTGAACATTATATTTATCTGAATGTCTAGATTTCAAAATATTCTACCAACTCTTATCTCTTTTGTGCTATTTTTACAGAGGCTGGTGACCAATCAGTATTATAGAAATCTGGCCAGATCTCTATTTCACATGGACACAAGGAAGCATGCTTGCATTTGGTATGATTTTAGTGCCAGTCTTAGGTGATTGTGGACTAATCTATTTGCAGAAATTGATTGTGTATATGTGTTGAGCACAAGTGATTCTAAAGTTTATCAGATCAAAAGTTCATATTTTGAAGGCAAAGTTTATCAGATCAAAAGCACAGGCCATGACTGATGATATTGAGGCTGTTTTAAACAATTTTACCACTGGTATGCAGATATTACATTCCTAGAAGTCTTTTACTATTAGGAAACTTGACTGTCCAACGTGCCAAATGAGTTCAAATGGAAAAAAAAAACAAGCAGTAGTTCTTTTTAGATTCGTGATTATAATTCATAGAAGTATTTTTTTGCATATACTAGTATATATGATTTTATTCCAAAGTGGCTAGGTTGTATGACTGTGGTTCATGTATGAATGTCGTTGTGTTGTTATGGCATGTCACTAGAATATGTATATATATATAGATAAAATTCATGAAATTTTTTGAGTGAATATAAAGTGAATTTTCCAGAGTCCAGAGTCCAAGAAAGAAAAACTCATGAATTTTTTTGATTATATATAGATATAGAGGGTAAAATATGATGGTTGTTGGCTTGATGCCTAAACTATGTCATGAACACTTTGAGGCTGACAAGTTAAAAAGAAATTTTTATAATTTTCATTTGTTTATATACAAATATATGTTTGAAACAAGGACAAGGTAGGCATGTAGGAAATTGGGAATGTTGATGCTATTTGATGGGTTTTGATTATACTGGTGGTTGAGTATAACATCACATTAGTTTGATGGGTTTCTAAATCATTCATTAGTTTCCATAGTTGTCATGTCATTCACTAACCACATGACATATAGGGGTGAACTCCTTCACAGATTGCACTATGTATGCAGGTTTCTACATGTGCAGTCGAGCATAATTGTTTTGTAGATTCATTGATTATCTTTCCTATTGAAATCCATTTCCTGGTTTAGAGCTGAGTTTTACTTTTCTTAGGTACTAAATAGTTGTAGATTTATCCATTCAAGTTTAATTTTAACCAATTCTTAAATTGAATTTGTTAGATTAGATTTTATTATTTTTCCCATGATCTTGGTTATTGTTGTTAGCTGTTGAACAAGATAAATAATTTGCTTTATTGTTTTTCTACTTTACAAGTGATATTTTTTTATTGGATTTTTCTGGAGTGAGCTTAACTTATAAGTGGGCAATTGAGTATGAAGAACCTGCTATTGAAGATTTGCTATTCAGTATAATGAAGAACCCGATGTTAAGGCTTTCAAGCTGCTAAGTGTGGTTTTGAAGCTGCTGACGTGGGATCTAAGTATGGTTTAGTGCTGACTATGGTTTTGAAGCTATTGACGTGGGATCTAAGTATGGTTTTGCAGCCAAGTGCAAGTATGATGGTTTAGCTATTGTAATATTTTGAAAAGTGATGATTTTCCTGTAAAGTTATATGGATATCAATATGAGTATTTGAGAAAACTCATATTTATTGTAATACTTTTGACATCTCATATAATATAATTTGTGGTTTAAAACTTATATATATGGTTGTACTTTATGTTATGTACCAATGTTGTAATTATTAACTAATTAATGTGACATTGTATGATTTACATGTGTAATAGATATTATTTACAAGTGTTATAATTAATTATAATGTGACATTGCATAATTCACAAGTGTATTAGATGAGAATAAATGTATGATTCTTTTTTTAATTAAACATAATATTATATTAAAAATTTATATTGATTAATAATGGACACCATTCAAACTACTAAAATATAATGACCACACATAAAGCAACTAAAAATGACTATATTAGTGACCTATAATTGAGAGATATGTGACCAACCAATGAGATATAAATGACAAAAAAAGGACCAAAATTTGCATATCAATGACCAAAAAACAGTTTTGGTGGCTAATTTACGGTCTTTTATTACGCAACCAAATTTGGTCATATTCTAGCTTGTCATGTGGTTATATAATTGGTCATTGATTCAAATACATGACCAAATCAATGACCAAATATATGACCAAATTAATGACCAACCGACAAGCTATAAATGACCAAAATAAAAATGACCAATTTTGGTCGCATAATAAAAGACCGTAAATTAGCCACCAGCGATCGCCAAACCAAAAGTGGTCATTGATATGCGGATTTTGGTCATTTTTTTGGTCACTAATCTCTCATTTTCCACTAGTGCGTGTTCTTATGGAATGGTAGCTCACTTTTCAACACAAAAGAGAATGCTTTTAAAGTTGAATGCACACCAACAGCAACAAAAGATACGGACCTAGCAATTATAGACAATGCAATAATTTCGAAGATTAAAAGGTTGCAATCGAATGTCAAGAGACAGATTGATGTAAATATTAAAGATAAAACACCTAAAGTCACCACTGTCAACCAGGAAACCGAGCCAATCAGTGAGCCTGTCAAGCTTGTGGAAGAACAGGCAGGTGTTGATCAAGGAAACAATGAAGAAATTGAGGAGCTTAAAGAGGATATACCCACTCAAAACCAACCAGGAGAAGAAGACATAGAACCAGGTTGGGAAGAAAGAGATGACACCCCACCTTTTCTTTTGACCCTAGAAATGCTGAATCATAATGTGCATAATTGCTTGGTAGATTCTGGATCAGCGATGAATGTTATGCCACTGGAGGTTTGCAAAAATATTAATGGACAGACATAGTCCACGCCTTGGGAAGTAACGGAATTAGATAGCACAGGTGTCAAAGTAGTAGGAGAGATGAAAAATGTTCTCATTCGCTTTTCTGTAAGTAACAAGATATGTCAATTTATTGACATTATGGTGGCTGACATACCGGGTGGATATGGGCTTATTCTCAACCGAGATTGGTCTTACAGGTTGAAAGGTTATTTCGCTTCAGATTGGTCTCATTTATTATTACCTCTCAAGGGTACCACAAATCAGATAAAATTTTTGAGATAACCTTACATGAAGCATACTGTCACTAAGCTGGGAGAGGGTAATGAATCTATTGATTCTGTCCTGGGAAATTATCTGACTGAGCTTAAGCTAAAACATCATACCTCAAGAAAGGCCAGTTCTATGATTGACTCTTAGCCTGAGCTCCTTCAACTTCCTCAGGCTGAGAAGGATGACTGTAGGATAGTAGACATGTGTTCAATTTCAAAAATATCATAGCTAGACCATGGTTAGATATCTCATGTCTATAATCCAGCCCACCCCTTAACTCCCTAGGATTAAATATTTTTAGGAGTGGGCAATTTTTTCTTTTCTTTTGCTTTGTACATAAATAAATTGATTTGATTTTCTTTAATGCTTTGATGCTACTCTCTTGTTTATTTGATTTGATGTTGTTTTCTTTTGTTTTAAATGCTTTGTTCCTAGTTCTTTTTATTTTGAATAAAGAGGAAAACTTTTGGTTGCAATGGAAACATCAGGGTTCTTAATTAACTGAAATCTTGAGCAAAAGATTGTGCTTTGAGACATATAATGTCTTCTAGTAGCGGTGTTCCTAATTGGCCATGCATTCATTGAAGTTCTACTTAACCCCTGTAAATAACTCAGAAGTAACAGGGCTGGAATACTATTTCAAGGCTCCATCCATTTCACATCTAAAATGTCCAATGGGGGTGACAGCAAAAGACCCACGGAAAGGAAGCAGGGTAAACAGTATATCATATATAAATGATCCCATGCCATAATTTCAGAAAAGCAAAAAGCTATCAAGAGTCAAAACTCCTTAAAGAAACAATACTTATCAAAGCAAAGTATCAAAAGCATGAATCTCAAATTGCCAAAAGTTCCTCTCTGTCCGTGAGATGAAAAGCAAATTCTTCTCTCACACAAAAGGACACTATGGATAGAGGAGCCTGAATAAAATTCAGAAGGAAAGGCAGATGGAGGACTCACAAGAACTAAAGTTTAAAAGGCACAAAAGTGTAGTTGGCATGGGAATGAGGAACAAAAGGATAATGATGTTTACTATCTGTTACAATCCTGTGGTGTCCAAGCCTGGAGCTACCTAAGGACCAGGGTAAAATGAATCTCACTTTTTTGGCCTCAAAAGAGTTATTCAGACTTGCAAATATTTCTGCTGTTACCTTTTCCCCAATGAACTGCTTCTTAATGATTTAAAATGCATAACCTGGCCAGATTAGGAATACAAACATCTAGAATATTTCAACTTTTATTTAGACGGTCTTGCACTGGGAAGAAGTTAAATCAGAAATATGGGGTTCACCAGGTAGTCGCCAATTGTTGCAGCTGCAACATCTTCCCAAAATTCCAAAAAAAATTTGGGACCCTCCTTTTGCTTAGATTAGTTCAATTTTATTCTTTTGCTTAGATTGTTTCAATTTTCTAATGCTTGGATTGATCTGTCACTTTTTGATTTTCCTCTAACGCTTGAAACAATCCACGGTTTGTCCAGACTTTATCGTTGCTTTCAAATGTGTTTCCAGCATGTTTGAATCGGAAGTTTATTTGGTTGATGCTCCCGTCGTTGCGGATAGATAGTCAGTTTTGGCTTCGTTATTTTTCCCCGATGTATTGGCTTAATCGGTTGATTTATTGTTTTTCGAATCGGATCACCTTTTCTTTTGTTTCCACAGTTGTGGACGACGGGTGGGGAAGTCTCCCGGATTTCGCTTTGATTTTGTAAGACCTCGCGTTGTTGTTTCGCCAAGCTTTAAGCTTTAGGCTCCCGTTGTTGCGGCTACTGAAAGCATTAGCCTTCCGATTTTTAGCCGTTTTCCTCCGAGCAAGTCTCTCGCCTTATGACAGAGCGTGATATCCTTCATGTTCCTGCCGTTACAGATGGAAAAGGCACTAGCATTCCGATCTTGTATTTGATTTTCGTCCGATCTTTGCATGTTACAGATTGATCTGTCCTTTGCAGCTCTGTTGTTGCAGCTCCCGATTCCACTAACGCTCCGACTTTAAGTCCTATGAGCTCTGATGCGGATGTCTCGGTAGTTGTTTTAGTGTTTCAACACCTGGCGTTGTGGAAGGGATTACGCTTTTGACTTTGGATCTACTTGTTCTTCCGCTCACCGATATGTTTTATTTTCCATGGAGCCCGTAGTCTTATCCATCTCCCGCCGTTGCGGATCCTTGACGAACTAATCATTCGATCTGTAGTTGTCTGCCTGCCAAGGAGAGGTTGTGTTTTTGCCTGATGCTTAGTTTTTTCTCGCCTTTCTTTTGTGCTTCCGCTCTATTTTTCTATGGCAGTTACTGTGTCATTTTTGGTGTTTTCATTTGGAGGATGTCGAATAGTCCATATGCAACTTCGCTTGAGCTAAAGAATCTGTCTTTTGGGCTTTTAATTTTAGGATATGAACTCGCCAGATCTTTCTTAGCGTTATCATGCATTAAAGTTCATTTTACTGGATGTATGTTTTGACACATTTTGTGTACTCTGTCAACGATAAATGGTCTAAGAACAGTTTGTGTTTATGACAGGACGATTACTGCAAAGCAGAAGGGAGGCAACGAGGAAGAAAGTGGTTGAGGAACAAAGAAGAAAAAGTAGAGAGAAGAAAAAGAAAGTCAAGTTTAAGCTCTACAGGATCCAGCAAGGGACCAACGGATTACTGAGCATAATCAATAGAAGCAGAAGCCCAGGCTTGGGAAAGTTCGACAGTTACCAAGCTGGTCCCTTTTCATAAAATTGTTTTTTCTTTTAAATCTGAAATGTAACTTTTGTATGAATCATCAACACTCACAAAAGGACAAAATCGTGAGATTAAACGGTTGGGGGAGCCCAAAGGTCACGAACGAGCAGCCCAAGAGTTTCGGCTTGTTGTATAAGTATAGGAGAATTAGAGGGAATAAGGGGCGTTTTCCCAGTTAGACATGAAAAGCGATATTGTAA
Organism: Pseudotsuga menziesii; assembly: GCA_001517045.1. Taxonomy (NCBI): domain Eukaryota; kingdom Viridiplantae; phylum Streptophyta; class Pinopsida; order Pinales; family Pinaceae; genus Pseudotsuga; species Pseudotsuga menziesii. The sequence goes on along the minus strand of LPNX010904033.1, from coordinate 180,406 downwards.
GAAGAACTACTTTTTTTTGCAATAAATAATTATTGTTTGCCTGTTGGAGAACGCTTGGTGGGACTTTCAAATGTTATGCTGTGGATGGTGGAAAGATGAACTATTTTTTTTTCCAGCTTTTGTCCATTAACCGTGAGATCGTTCTAACTCTTAGAACCTATGTTCTTGTTTAAATGATTTCTAGTTTATTTTTGTGGAATTACCACCATGAGTAATGCATGCTGTTCGTAAAACAATTAGCTATCTGATTGTTGAAATATCTTTAATCGTTCATGTGTTGTAGAAAGAAACATCAGCTACCTGTAATTTCTCTTTATAATGCATGCACAATACACATTACTCATAATTAAGTTACAGTTTGCTCCCCGGGGATAGATAGATAGATAGTTAGTTTTATTTCATTACTGCATATGTGATTGAGATGCTTGTGAGTGCTAAGACGAGAGGTAAGAACGTGCGCATCACATTGTGACTGCTCCTTGCATCCTTATCACCTTGTATGGTTAACTAGGCATATGCATATCATACTTAAGTCAAAAAATACAAAAATATACACGGTGGACCGGGCCGCAACCGGTAAAACCTTTGTTTTTGTTACCTTGACCTACAGTAGCCGGACCGCAAACCGGACGGATTCCCTATACCAAACAGTCACGGGCTAGTTGGGAATGTTGACTGGGGAGAATCCCTTTCTGTTGTTGCTTGCGAATTTCCAGGCCTCAACAGGTTCGCAAAAAAAAACAAATATTCTCTAGCTTTCTATTTTTGGTGAATCAAAGGTCATAATTGATTGGGCCAGAGGTCTCACCAATTTGCAGTCATTAAGTTATGATTGTTGGCTGAAAAGGATTGGGCTCCTAAAGAATTTTTTTCTTTCTTTCTCCTTCAGGCGCCTGTACAGGGAGTTCAATTCTGACGCGGACAACCTATCAAATCTTGCGATAGGAGACTACCCTGGTATTCTTCACTTATGTAAGTACTCAATTAACAGAATCATGATTACTGAAGGTCGCTTTACCTGCTTCTAGTTTCTCCATTCTGGTTTTTCCTTGGACTGTTTTAGGTTGTATCTACAAAGACAACTCTCCGGAGCCTTGCTATTTTTTGTCTCACATTTATTTTGTCTTTTCCGCATTTTTGCTTTCTACAGGTTGATGGGTAGAATCCCTCTCATTTATTTTTGGATATTGTAATGTTTTGCCTAGGGCTTCAATATTGTCTTCTATCCTACTTTGAAGGGGATTTTACATGAACAACTATGATGTAATTTTGATTCTTATGAATAACAAATTACATATTTTTTTACAATGAAAAAAAACCATTAATATAGAAAGATTCCACCATGTTTCTTTCTATATTTAGAAAAACAATTTAAAAAGCTATATTTTAACAAAATATATAATCTAAATTTCAATAAATTATAACAAAATATATAATTTATATTTCAATAAATAGAGATTCCATAATTTTTTCATTTACACCTTGGAAAAAACACAATTTAAAACAACCTATTTTGACAAATATATAATATATATTTTTATGTATAAATTTGTTTCCATTTTTCTTGTTATCTTTGAAAATTTAATTTTTTTTTGTTGGCTAGTCAATTTTTCTTTATAAAACCAAATACCTTCAAAAATAAAAAATAAAAATAATCAAAAGTTAAAATTAACATTGTTTAATATTTCTATATATTATTAATATTACTAAAAAATACTTAAAATCATTTTTAGTAATATAAATAAAACTAACCAAACACAATTATGTCTACACCAACATAACCTATACTTAAACCTTACCACATTATAATTCCATAGTTCAAACGATGGCATTTTTTTATGTTATATGGTTATAACACATAAAGTTTGACATTACCACTTGCATACAATCTCTTCGTGGCATGACCTTGGATAAAGATATGGTTAAGATTTATGATGTGGCATATAATAATATAACAATCCACATTATATTGGTATGGTTTTAATGGATATAAACATATGTCTTTGTGATATGTTTTAAACATTGGCGCTTATGGTTTAGGCTCCACATTATACGATA
>LPNX010904033.1:152839-178286 GCA_001517045.1 Pseudotsuga menziesii | reverse complement strand
GATTTACATTATATTGGTATGGTTTTAATGGATATAAACATATGCCTTTGTGATATGTTTTAAACATTGGTGCTTATGGTTTAGGCTCCACATTATACCATATGGTTTAAATATAGTGTTATAACATATGATTTACATGGAGTCATGGTGACCTTGGATTTGGTTACTAGGCTTAATCCAAAAGCAAAAAAAATAAAGAAGTATTAGGTACGATTTTTCTTGGACATGGATTGCATCCACACCTGCTGCTGTGAGTAGTGTCTCCCATCAATGATAAGCTCTATGAGTACATCTAATTCCACCTATATGCCTTGCCTTCGGACATCCTTGTTTTATTGCTTTAGACACCATCTGGCTATGGATATGTTGCACCTGCGTATTGGAAAGAAGGATACGATATGATGTGCCCATCCCTAAATTATATAGAAAAGGGAAGGGTTCTTTTCCTACATGACCAACTGGAATCCACACCACTACGTATGGCACATGATCCCCTAGTAAACTGCTATAGAGCGCCTAACGCTTCCGCAGACCAGAAAGATATACCCAAGATAACGGTGGATGCCCTATTGCAGACCGGGGGTTTTTATGCAATGAAGTGAAGCTTCATTTAGTTTTTGGTTTATTGAGGGCAATGACATACGTGCAGACAAGCGGAGCTGATCTTGAGAATGGATCAGAGAATTTACAAAGCAGGGCAAGAACAGGCTGAGGCCGGGGTCGTGGTCACCAAAAATGAAACCCTTGCCCCATTATATGAATCACAACCCTACCACTGTGTTGAATACTTAGGCTAAGAGGACTAGATTTACAAGTAATTTGTCTGAATCCAAGAAGATGCTTGAAGACATATCTAAGAAGAGTAAATGGAGTTGGAATTCAGACAATTCTAAACATGGTGATGAGATTGGTGTCAGTGGACAGAAATTGAAACTGTCAAATATTGGTATTGAGATTCACATTGGGTCTCCACTGCCTTCAAAATGGCATCAATGTTTAGACCTTCAGGTTTGTTCTATGTTTTTCTTGATTATCTATTGTGTTTTTCTTTTATTCATGTTTTTTTTCTTTGTTGTGGATGTGGTGGAGATGAAATGGCTAGATCATAATTCCCTTACAGTAACAGAGGATTGCTACACCTATAGATGCACTAGAATAGGCCACAAGGATCAAATCTATTATTGGATATCCCATGATTTTCACAAGTTACAGCCCCAAAAATAGGTCAGACCTGCCCAGGTTCATAATAATATTGCTATGTTTACAGATAAAACTCAGGAACTAGCAATTCCAAGGGTTGGTAGACCAAAAATGTTGTGTACAGGATTTCAGACTGAAGGTTATAATTTATAAGAATTTACTCGCTTCAAGGTTCAAGGGAGGGACTTGGACTCTTTACTTTCCCTGTGGGATCCCTTCCAGAAACACTTACGAGAGGAGTTGTGCAAGTCTTTACCTGTTGTTGCACCTCTTTTTTTGTAGTAAACTATAATGCTTTCCCAAATACTAAAACTGCGTAATCTGCTTAATATTGTTATATATGTAAGATTCATGAACAGCCCCCAAAAATTGTAAGACTCGTTGATTAACTTTTGGGATTACAACAATCTCATATGGAAATAAGCTTTCCATTACTCAGAGAAGCCAACCTTTTAACAAACTAATTCAGAATATATACAAAAGGAGAAGGAAACTAAATATAGAATTAGAAAGTTAATTCCTAAATTTTTGCTAACAATCTGACAGCTTCACAAGATATCCTAAATGAATTCAACTGCATTCTATCCTATTTCTAGCTTAACTCTTCCATTGACAGCAAAGCTAACTCGATTCTTTCCAGAACTAGTTCACTAAATTGATTACCACTAACCTAAACATATGGAGATTCAATTAAGGGAAACCCACTCCCTTTTGTCAAATTTAGAATCTTAATTTTTGAATGGCCACATTGCAATTTAAGAGTGATTCCCCTGCATCATTTATCCTTAGTAAAAGATCTAGAGTAACCTTGGTAAGCAACACTACAACTTTGGGAGAAGAGAGGTCTGTAGTGCTTTGGAGCATAACCCAATTGTCAAAGAAAGATCTAGTACTAATTTGCCAGGTGTGAGAGGTGTGAGCACCTCCTAAATGCATACTAATTTTCCATATGTGAGAGGAAGTGGTGTTTTAATTTTGGTAAAAAAATTAATGACGTATTTTTTATGTTTAGCTATTTCTATAAGTCGCTGTTAATTTTTTCTTAATTTTTCTAGAGGTTGAACTTTAATGAAAGTGGTTTCTAAACCCAAATTTTAATTGCAAGTAATATGGATATGATGGGTGTATATTGCATAATGTTAGAGGGTGTCATTTATGATTTGTGTTGTATCAGGAAACCTACATCCATCTTTCAACAGTGCTCACAAGTGTTTGTCGATCCCAAGAGTTGATACACTGGATGTTTGTACTTCATGTATATCTCGATGTGATCAGGTGGCGATGCTATTAATCAATCCAAGTATGCGTAAAGAGTCTATGTCGATTCTCATTATGCTATTCCATGTAGTTGATCCCAGAGTTGATACAGGAGTTGATGCCTTCTTATGAAAGGAAATATTTGTTAGAATAGTTTTATTGAGGGCGATTCTTACAAACCTTGGTGCCATGATCAGTTTTATCTCCAGGTGCCTATTTCATCAATTTTTCCTATATATCAATTTAATCACTTAATTTTCTATTTCACCTTTGCATTTTCTGCTGGCATTTGATTGTTTCAGGCAGGCCCGAGCACCTTGCATAATTTTATTTTTTGACAAAAAAATGGCAGAGAAAAGTTGGAGATTAAAATTACGTGAAACGACGTCAGTTGCAACTATAATGAAATTTGTGGCCCAAGGGGACCGGAGCCTCTGAATTCATTATGAAGGATGGGTGGCTAGGATACACGTCTTTGGTATATTCCCCAAATTCATCAAGCATACACATTGAACGACAAAGATTTATTGTGAATGGGCAGCAAATATTTATTGTGAATGGGCAGCAGTGTGGGAAAACCTCAAATCAAATGCGTAAGAAATATTTCAAAATGTATTTTTGGTGCAATTTTATATGCTGTCATTTTATTTTTAGTTTTTACTATTTAGAAAAACAAAATTTTAAAACCTGTTTCTAAACTCAAATTTTAATTGCAGATAATATGAATGCTAGGAGGTGTATATTGCATAATGTTAATGTTAATGAGTATTAATTATTGATTTGTGTTATTTTTTATAAGTAATTTTTTAGATTTTTGTTAATATATAATAAAAACTAATTTTTTAATTGCTTAAATTTTTTAAATAAAAAATTTATTAATGAAAAAATTTTACCTTAAATTTATTAATGAAAGAATTCTACCTTAATGGTTGAAGAGGTACCTTTTTTATGTGAGGAAAGAAATAAAAATAAATAAATAAAATAGTTTGAAAAATAAAATTGAAATGATTTGGACAAAAAGACAATTGCTAATCCAATTCTATTGGCATCGTTTTTTTCCTAATCCAATTATGTTGCCATCATTTTTTCTTCTTCCAATTCTTTCCACGTGAAAGGTCGGATGTGCTAGTTACAATTCTCAATTGGTCGTCATCGAGCAGATAATCCACAGAGGGACAATGTGAATCCGAAGAGAGTCTCTCTAGACGGTGGACCATGGAGCCGCGTTGTTCCACCTATTCAGCAATCTAGGAAACACATTCCTCTTTCCAATTTGACAAATCAGGCATCCGCCCAATCTAAGCATGGTGTTCCCCATAGCCAGGTGGAAGCATTTTCCAATTTATGTCCAAATGGGTTTTCTTGGTTTTGGCATTTGTATTTAGAGAATGCAAAGGGTTTTAGGTTTTTTTGGGTATTTATTCTAATTTTATTGGGTAGTTTGCTTTTGAAAATTTCTGTCTGAAATTGTAAAAAAATGATTACTTTGTCTTAAAGGGATCTATTAGCCAATTAGTATCTTCAAAATCCAGGGCTAGAGGGACTCCCAGCGGCACAAGAGACTCTGAAATTCAAAAGGGTCCTGCAAAATCCTCTATTCCCAAACACCCTGCAAAACCCAATAATGTTGGTCTAAGGGTTCTAAGAAACAATGTGGCCTACAATATCTCTGTGTCCTCTAATCTGAACAACAGGATTTCATCTACAGGGGGAAAGATTTCAAATACAACTGCTTCTGATTCTTCAATTATTACAGAGGCTCTACCCATCGATGGCAATGCCTCAGATATTGCTTCACTGGAGCAGAAAACCTTTGCAGAAACTGTACATATCAAAGCATCATTTAAAGTCAAAACCATTGGAAGGTAATTTTATGAATAAACTCTTTTTGCTTCATCTCTCGTGTGCTATGTGACCAGAAACCTGACCCTGGGGATCATTTCTTGTTTCTGTTCCAATTCTTGTTCCCGCTCCGTGCCTAACCATATATTTGTCCATTACTTATCAAATTTATATGTTTAATACAGAGGGTGTTAGGGGAGTTGTTTTTTATTCCCCAAATCCAGGGTTCATTTCTTGTTTTTGTCCCATACTTGTTCCTGCTCCTGTCCTGACCCTATTAAAGTGCATTACCAATCAAATTTATATGCATAATATGGAGGGGGTTGGGGGGAGTTCATGCTTCTTATTACCTCAAATCCATTAGACCCATTTGTTGTTCCATTCCTTGTTTCCCGTTTCTGGAAACATAGTTCTCACAATTTGAAGGGTTTTTAAAAAAAAATTCACTATTCAATGTGAGCTGCAATTTCTTGTATGCTAACTGTTATAACAATGATACTTATTATAGTCCACCTATTTGAAGAAAGGACTCCAGTGGCAACAGGGGTGCAAAAATATAAGATTGTTGACATCGACGCAGATAACAGAGAAACTCAGATGTGCACATTCTATGCCTCTGATATCTATGACTATCTTCACAACACTAAGGTACTTCCCACCCTTCATGTATTTCATATTTTTATAGGAATAAGATGTTTCAGCTATGCTATGCAATACAAGCAATTCATATGTAAGATATGACTATATCTACTGATGCAGTTCATATGTGAGATATAATTATCACTGCTGGTTTTCTCTCAATAAATGATCAGTCTTTTAAGCACCTGCTAATGCCAATTACAACAAAGAAAACAAAACTGCTTAAGGATGCCTAGAAACACCTCCTAGTACATATTACAGCAAAGAACCAAGGCTGTGAAGATGCCTAGAAATAGGGCACAGCAGTTTGTTTTACAAGCGTCCTGATCTATGCTTGCTAAAGCAAAATCAGGATATATCAGTAGACAAAAAGATTCACGAATCATTACACAGTAAAGAAAACATTATAAGAAAGACTAATGTTTTACTCCATGAGCAAATGAATGTGCAGAGCATAATTACATATCATTGCACTCCTCCTTGCACATTGACTTTAGCAGCAAATATTTTTTCTCTGTCTGGGTCTGCATCCTGCTGTGATTGAAGCCTTGCATCTTTTCTCTCAATGTTTTCCTCAATCACTGTCTTTTTGTCCCCGGCAAACTCAGTGCAAAAACAAGAAAAACAAAAACCTAGAAGAAGTTTACTAAAACTGTATTTGTAACTCCTCTGGCCAAATGTGGAATTAATGCCAACATGGATCTAATATATAGCTGGATCAGACCTCCTTTTTCCATCAAGTTTGCCTTTATGTCAATGACTGGATCTGGCCTTTTTAGGTACTGTTTAACTGTTTTATTACCTGTATATGAATAGAAAACAAGGAGCAGCATGACACCAATAGTTCTACTCCATTGCAACATCATCGTAAAAGTAGACCAGAATACTTACTACAGTGCCCAACTTCTTCTCTAGGAAAATCTCTGAGAAATAGATTGGGCATTCTCTCAACGGGAGGCCTAGATAACTTGGAAAGGAGAAAAGGGCCAAAAGCAGTGTACCTGGAATTTCTTTTTAATTATTAGGACAGGAAAGCCAAAGTCAAGATTAAGAAACAAAGTGGGATATGTTGAATCCCTAGGCAGACACGTGTGCCACTCCACTATTCCCATCTCACAAAGTATCCAAACATTACTTATTTAGGCCCATTAAAAGTACAGAATTGCAAAATATTGCAAGTACCAGCTTTCAATCGTCGGGAACATATCTATTCAAACACTTCAGCATGCAGATGAAGCTGGTTCCAGGTGACTCTGCCGGCGTAGTCACTGCATTTTATGTAAGTAGATTCATCAAAAAATTTCAAACCCATCTTCATCAGTTTTTGTTTAGGAAATATCAATCAAGAAGATTAAATTAAAAGAAATGAAGATATAACAATTTGCATTTAATGGAATTTTTGTATAGTGAGATTTAATTGTGTATTACTAGCATAGCTATTTTAGTTGTGGTTAATGAATATTGTTAGGTTACAAGTTCAGTCCTTGGAACTGTTCGATTAACTATGGGTTATTTATGTTTCCTTGTGGGTTATTTATGTTTTTCCTGCCTGTTACCACATGTCATTTGATAGATATATGTACATATATGCTGTATTGTTTATTTTAAGCTTCGAACAAAGGTTATAAAATAAATCTTGAAAACACATTATTCTGGTCTTTTTGTGTTTATTCCAAATTATAAAATATAATTACTTATTGTAATTTTTTTTTAATGATGATTAATATTCATTAACACCAACTTTGGTTTATATAACCTTAAGAAGTATAATGCTTGGTTTACTTTAAAATCTTGTTTTTATGCTTAAAAAAGCTTGCAAAGAAGCTTTTCCAAGGTACTCTAAGAGAAAGTGATTTTCAACCTCAACGATCTAGACTTGTACAGATGGCAAACCCTTTCAGCCCATAAAATTTTAGGAATAAACCAACACCCTGTTTAATTGTAAAGTTTATAAGAGTTCGATCCTAATATTATTTTTTGAAATATATACCAAATACTAAATGTTGTTGACCTAATTTCAGTTAAACTCTATTCACCTAATTTCAGTTAAGAGCTATCATACTTTTATTGTTTCAAGCAGCTGTCCTCACAGACCTCTCAGCATAACGAGATAGACTTTGAGTTCCTGGGAAACAGGACTACGCAGCCTTACATTCTCCAAACAAATTTTTTCACTGGAGGTATAGTCCCTGTGTTCTAATATTGCAAAATATTGTAGGTATTGTCTTTCAATCATCGGGAATATATCTATTCGGACACTTCAGCATGTAGATGAAGCTGGTTCCAGGTGACTCTGCTGGCATAGTCACTGCATTTTATGTAAGTAGATTCATCAAAAAATTTCAAACCCATCTTCATCAATTTTTGTTTAGGAAATATCAATCAAGAAGATTAAATTAAAAGAAATTAAGATATAACAATTTGCATTTAATGGATCATTTCTTGTTTCTGTTCCAATTCTTGTTCTTGCTCCTTGCTTGACCCTATATTTGTCCATTACTAATCAAATTTATATGTATAATATAGAGGGTGTTAGGGGAGTTGTTTTTTATTCCCCAAATCCAGGGTTCATTTCTTGTTTCTGTCCCATACTTGTTCCTGCTCCTGTCCTGACCCTATTAAAGTGCATTACCAATCAAATTTATATGCATAATATGGAGGGGGTTGGGGGGATTTCATGCTTCCTATTACCCCAAATCCATTAGACCCATTTGTTGTTCCATTCCTTGTTTCCCGTTTCTGGTAACATAGTTCTCACAATTTAAAGGGTTTTTAAAAAAAAATTCACTATTCAATGTGAGCTGCAATTTCTTGTATGCTAACTGTTATAACAATGATACTTATTATAGTCCACCTATTTGAATAAAGGACTCCAATGGCAACATTAAGGGTGCAAGAATCTAATATTGTTGGCATCGACATAGATAACATAGATACTCAGATGTGCACATTCTATGCCTCTGATATCTATGACTATCTTCACAACACTGAGGTACTTCCCACCCTTCATGTATTTCATATTTTTATAGGAATAAGATGTTTCAGCTATGCTATGCAATACAAGCAATTCATATGTAAGATATGACTATATCTATTGATGCAGTTCATATGTGAGATATATTTATCACTGCTGGTTTTCTCTCAATAAATGATGAGTCTTTTAAGCACCTGCTAATGCCAATTACAACAAAGAAAACAAAACTGCTTAAGGATGCCCAGAAACACCTGCAAGTACATATTACAACAAATAACCAAGGCTGTGAAGATGCCTAGAAATAGGGCACAACATTTTGTTTTACAGGTGTCTGATCTATGCTTGCTAAAGCAAAAGCAGGATATATCAGTCAAAAAGATTCATGAATCATTACATAGCAAAGAAAACATTATAAGAAAGACTAATGTTTTACTCCATGAGCGAATGACTGTGTAGAGAATAATTACATATCATTGCACTCCTCCTTGCACATTGACTTTAGCAGCAAATATTTTTTCAGTGTCTGGGTCTGCATCCTACTCTGATTGAAGCCTTGCATCTTTTTTCTCAATGTTTTCCTGAATCACTGTCTTTTTGTCCCTAGCAAACTAAGTGCAAAAGAAGAAGAAAAAAAAACCTAGAAGAAGTTTAATAAAACTGTATTTGTAACTCCTCTGGCCAAATGTGGAATTAATGCCAACATGGATCTAATATATAGCTGGATCAGACCTCCTTTTTCCATCAAGTTTTCCTTTATGTCAATGATTGGATCTGGCCTTTTTAGGTACTGTTTAACTATTTTATTACCTGTACATGAATAGAAACAAGGAGCAGCCTGACACCAATAGTTCTACTCCATTGCAACATCATCGTAAAAGTAGACTAGAATACTTACTACAGTGCCCAACTTCTTCTCTGGGAAAATCTCTGAGAAATAGATTGGGCATTCTCTCAACGGGAGGCCTAGATAACTTGGAAAGGAGAAAAGGGCCAAAAGCAGTGTACCTAGAATTTCTCTTCAGTTATTAGGACAGGAAAGCCAAAGTCAAGATGAAGAAACAAAGTGGGATATGTTGAATCCCTGGGCAGACACGTGTGCCACTCCACTGATCCCATCTCACAAAGTATCCAAACATTACTTATTTAGGCCCATTAAAAGTACGGAATTTTCCATTGGATAATAATAGAGAGTTTATATTTTCTTGCAAAAAAAAGAGTTAATATTAAAAGTCCATCTAGATATTTTTGGTATCAAAGTATGAATTTATGACTAATTTTTAGATTTCTTGGAAGGTCTTGGTTCAGGAGATAGATAATTTGAAATATGATAACTGCTTTAATTGTGGCATATGTCCTCAGCAGAGGTACAATCTATTTGTACTATGTTTGATCAACGAGCTTTTTATACATGGGTCTAGACTTTATAGTATTGAATTTGTCTGGAAAATATACAGGTACCCAAAAATGAATGAAGCTCTTAGAAAGACAGGCCGCCCAATATTCTATTCAATGTGTGAATGGTAAGAGGCATTTGTAAACAATAATCTATACGTTTAATTCATGGTTTAATTAAAGAGGCATGGTCACCCAAATCTTAGTTTCATGTATTTTGATTATGCAGGGGTGAGCAGAATCCTGCAACTTGGGCACCCAAGATAGCCAACAATTGGAGAACTACAAGAGACATTGAAGACAAATGGAAAAGCTAATATACTTCATAGATTCATGGGCATAATGTCTTCTAAATGTTTGAAATTGGGCAGTATAATTTGCTGTGTATAATATATATTTTCTCCTTATAATCATTTGACTTTAAATTGTTTCTCTCAGTATCACATCTAGAGCTGACCAGAATGACCGGTGGGAAGCTTATGCAGGGCCTAGTGGATGGAATGGTAAACTAAAAACTCCTCTTGTATCATGTAAATTATCAGAATGTTGCTGCTAATATTTCTATGAGGAATTTCAATCTCAAATTCCAATTTTCTCTATGTATTTGGTCATTTCCTGAGCCAGATCTTGACATGTTGGAAGTTGGAAATGGCCAATTGAGCACCGAGGAATACCGGTCACACTTTAGCATATGGGATTTAATGAAGGTAAGAAAGGGTGTCGAGTGTAAGATGTCACAATCTCTATTAGAAATTGATAGTAATGAATAATATATTATTATACATCTCTGTGATAACTGCTAAATGCAAAAGAAGGCTAGAACGAAACAAATTGAATTGGAAAAAGAGCAGAGTAGAACAAAGCAAAACAAAGAATACATAGTAGAATTGATGAAGAGTCAATGAATTCATTTCATTTTCTATATAAAAGTATGCTACTTTCAATTAATAATTTGACTATCTATTTTTAATATTTTGTACTATCATTGTCTCATGCTGGATGATAACCAAATCTGATATCCTCCAGGCACCTCTGCTGATTGGATGTGATATAAGGTCCGCAACTCCACAAACTATAGATATTCTAGGCAACAAAGAAGTTATTAATGTCAACCAAGGTCAGATTTATAAATTTGCAAGAAGACTTTTGATGTATATGTTTCAAGGTTAACTTTGTTAATTGACATCTACGAATTCTATTGGATTTGTGCAGATCCACTAGGAGTTCAAGGAAATAAAGTCAGCCAGCAGGGGGACATTGAGGTATGAATTATTTTGTAGGTTAAATATTTAGTTTCTCTGAAGATTATTTCAATATCCAAATTCTATAATTTCATACCCTTTGTACTGTATTTACAATTTCAATGTTTGTATGCTGTCTCTTGTGCCTTCTATTTTCAATCTATGTTTTGTAAGTCTGACCTATTTTCTTTCTATATAAATTTGAACATATAAATGAATGCAGGTTTGGGTTGGGCCACTGTCCAACCGCAGAGTTGCGGTAATCCTATGGAACAGAAGTGGCTCACAAGAATCTATAACTGCCAAATGGTCTGACATTGGCCTTCCCTCTAATGCAGTTGTTCAAGCTAGATACTTGTGGGCTGTATGACTACTTCCTCTTATTTTTCATTATATTTCTCTTTTCACATCATTATCACAATTACCACAACTAAATTTGTGTTTTAGGCATTACTAAACTTTTATGTGGGGTTTCACATAATTTTCTTCATACCCTCAGTGTCAACTGGTTACATACACCTTATCGGATGCACTGCAGAGAGCAGTACTTCACTTGCCTTGACACAAAATGCTCTAATCAGTAGCTCAGCTTGGTTATAGAACTTCCTAAAGCTTGAACCCAGCAATTGCTAGAGTGTCTGAGGCAAATATGGGAATCAGCTGCAAGTCAAAGATGTTGATTGGAGACTTGTGTGTCAAAGCACCTGAAGGCTTAATCTCTGGATCAAGTTAATATATCTTAGAAGGTTTTTTTGAGGATAGAATGCAGATGTATGGTTAGGAAATGGCCTGATACTGACTTCTTCTCATTCCCATTTTGACATTGCAGCACTCATACCTTCGATCAAGTTTAAAGGGCAGCCTCACATCATCTGTTGCTTCACATGCTTGCAAAATGTACATTCTCAGCCCTTTGGGCTAAACCCTCACCAAAACAACCTATCCTTCCAAGTATGAAGCAGAATAGAATTATAATTTAAGTTGTTGCTTTATACAAACAAAAATATAGTTTGTGTAATTTTTCTAGGACATAATTTCAACCGATTCTTCTGAGTATGAGGCAGAATAGAATTCTAATTTCCAATATGTTGAAACAATAGAACAACTAGGGACAAGAAATATAGTGGCACAAGAGGAATAAGTGCAAAAAAAGTTGTTACCTCATTTTGGAAGGTCTTGGTCCAAATAGGATCTTCAGGTTGACCTTGTCTACATTTAGTTAAGTCTTTCAAGACATGGTTCTGCACAGAACAAGACTGAAAACAATTAAGAGGAATGGCAAGGAAATCCAGGTTTATAATTCAATGAAACAATGCATCCACTTCAAAGATAACCATGGAATGATAACACCATATCCACATAATTAATGTGAGCTTGATAGTGGATACAAATTTTACAATCGTACCTGAGATATTTCATTAGGTTGCCTAGCATTCAAAGGTTTCCCATGTTAAGAATTAGGAAAAATAGTAGGGGATTTCCTGCTCCCTTCAGAGAAAATCTTTCTTGAATTAACTCTAACTGTAGATATACCATGAATTTGGGACATACTGCGACATTGTTGGATTCTAGCTTCAATTTTTTTGGATTCAACCTCTGCATTCTTGCATCTTAAGCATCCTAACGGTTGAATTTTTATTTCAAGTCTTTCTGCCCCAGCTTGACCATCCTTGGATTGGCATGAATACTGCACCAAAGAAAGATCACACTCGTTGGTAGACTCTTCACTATCACCTGGGAACACACCACCCTGTGAGAGCGCACACTCTTCAATTGTAGATGAAACAGAGTCAAGGCCAATCTCTGAAGTCTTGAACTTGAACTCATCTTTCTCAGTCTCTTTTTCATCTTTGTTAAAAAAAATTCCTGTCATGCATGGCACATATAACCCTGCTATTGTTGCTTCCTTGACATCCTTTTCAAGGTTTTCAAGATAACCAAGTTTTCCTCCACCTTGGGTGCTAGGATTCCCTACAATAAAACAGCCTAATAAATGTTACGGTTACTCTGCACCAGCTGCAAGGATATTAAGTGTTCAGTAAACTATTTTAATTTTTAACGTTTAGCTTCATGCCATTATCAATATATAGGAGTAACTGTTCCTTTGGAAATCTTTTTGTCAGTATTTGTTATTTCACTCTGAACTTTAGAATCTAAATATACCCAAAGAAATTAAATTATCTTGCTTCGTACTTTCCAAGTCATTAAGCAAAGGGTTCAACTTTTAAATCCTGTCCTTTATTTAAAAAGAGTAAAAATACCATATTAAAAAAACATTTTTATATAGGCTGAAACATAACAGAAACATATATATGACCCAAAGATGAGCATATCAAACCTGAACTGAGAACTCTATTGCATGTTAATTGTGCAGCTTCAAATGACTGTGAGAACCAATTTTACAACTACCTGAATATGAAGTCATGATGCATTGCTCATTACAAGGCTTTGGCTGCCCTCCATCTTGTGTTGTTGCTTCAAATGCTGTGCAGCCTACATTAACGCTGATTTTAGATTCCTGGTTGATAAGACAAGCTTTCTCATCATTATCATTCTCTATTTTCATGCCAGTTCTAGCTATTTTAAAACTATGTTCAGATTTCAAGTTCATAAGATTGTATTTAGTAAGACTATTTGGTATTTCTATGCTAGTTTTGGTTACTTCAACATTCTTTCCAAAGTTTGGATTCATATGACCAGTCTGCTGAGTAAGATCATCCTCTATTTCTGCACTAGGCCCTAGTGTGTTATCACTCCCTTTAGATTCCTGGTTCATAAGACCAGTCTGCCTAGTATGATCACTATCCATATCCATGCTAATGACGACTGCTTCATCACTGTTTTGAAATTCTAGGTTTGAGCATTCAATTTGCTTGGCACAACCATTCGCCATCTTCATGCTAAACTGAACAGTTTGCATTGCTTCCTGATAACCATCAGTCATAATTTTTTCAACAGGAAATGTTAAATTATTAAGTTTCTGATGATAGGTGGCTTCTGGTGTAAGCTAATCCTCTTTCTCATTCTTTTCGCATTCCTCTTCCATTGGACCATTCTTGTTAATATCTCCATTCTCTACTGCCATGCTCATTTTGGTTATCTGCACAGCTTGTCTACAAGAAGTAAACATACTTTCCTGCACATTCAATGTCAATTCATTAGACTGTTGTATAAAAGATGGCTTCTAACCTGCGATGATTTGTTGAGTGCTCACTAAAAGAATAACGAGCAATGCTTTCCCTCTTTATACTTTCAGACTTGATAGCGAAACTAAAGACATTGTAGAACAAAAATTCATTTCCAAGTTCCAACACAGTTTTACTATCCTCTGGCATTAGCTATCCAGTGATCAAATTTTTAGACTTCTGACTGCTCACCTTGTGGGAAGGTAAGGATTCTAATGAAGTAGAATTATTTTCAATCTCTAAGTTTTTCACAGCACCACTTTCATTCAAGCTGGCAATGACAAATTTGTCAAATTGAAATTTCTCTGATTCTGTCAATAATGAAACACTCAGATCCTTGACATTTTGGAGGGTAACAAAATCAATGCCAAGTGATTTCACAATTTGTGATCCACTATTATGATAGTAGATGGCTTGATCACATGACTTTTCAGCTTGTAGGTTGGTAAGAGGCAAAACCTACAATGTCTGCGCTGTTGCCTCTTCACAACCTGGGGAATTGGAATTACATGATACATAGAATGAACTTCCAACAAACAAATTATTTTAAAGTGATGCTTTTTGTTCATGTGATTTATATTTTTTTTCTTTAAATTAGCTAGGTCAGACCCTCTCTTACTCTTACCGTCTGCTCTGCCCTTCCTCTATCCTCTCGCAGAAACGTACCCTATATTATAACGTTGTACTAATGGTAGGTTTTGAACAATTCTTCATGAGCCTTGAACTTTGTACTTGTAAATATAACTCCACACCAAAATATGAGACCTAGGTCTTAGTGAGGCTCTTATATTCCATTGAAGAAGCAATGCATCCCATGTGGGGAGTCAGAGTGGAAGGCATAAACATGCCATAGGGCCTGAAGGGAATTGGAACTTAAAACTAATTCATAATCATATAATCAGGGCAGGGCACTTTCACATTCCACTCAAGCAGGATGGAGACATGCTTTATTACCCTTATGAAGAAATAGTTTCTTGTAGGTAGTTCAAATGGGGAATATGAACCTCATCATGATTTTCTCTATCCTTTGCTTCATCATAAATTTGCATTTCATGGTCAAGTAAATTCCTTCTTTTTGAAAGTCACAAATCTTGATAAGAATATGCCTTTATGCAACTGTGCATTATAAGAACACTGTAGAATACCAGTCTCTCCAACCTTTTCGACAGGTTTAGTCAATCTCAAAAGCTTACTAGAATCTAAATTTTAGTGTTGTCTTATTTTAGGTGACCATACATTCTAAGGAAAGTTCAGTTCTTATCAATGGTTATTTCTCTTTGTGAATTGTTGTCCAATCATCATGGAAGCTGTTTCAGATCCTGTACATCTCAACACAGAGTTGATATATATTTTGTTATACCTAATAGTTTGCAAGTTTTTCAAGTTTAATTCATGCTTAACCAGTTATCTTGCCTTTAAAATAATTGGTATCATCACCTAGAAGCCAAATATACAACCCTTTAAAGGTTTCTCTAAAGACGCAATGTTGTAGGAGCAGGGTATTTCTATTTATATTTGCAACATGACTCTTTAATTATTGAATCCACTATTAGGTGCCCTTATAGCCAAGGAATAATGATTCACAAAGCATAACTCCTCCATACAAAATGGTACCTTTGAAATAGTATGTGATTCAATTCTAAATACTTGCAATACTTGCAATTCTTTGAATTCTAGGTCTAGAGATCATTTTTGCAAGACATTACGGTGCATTGGGAGTCAAGTCTCTAATTTTGCAAACGATAATTGTTGAGTCTCCATTAGCAATAAGTTTTTGAATCTGCGTGACTCTTAGAATGTTTATCACTTGATTTAAAGCTAAAACAGGCTTCACAATAAACTAGGCTTCACAATAAGAGAAGAAACCTTTTGTAGTTTGATCACAACCACAGACCTGCTTATTATGGAACCTTCTCAAAGAAAATGTGAATATACTTTGCATAATTTTAAGTTTATTAATTATCAAAGCAACAGGTTGTGTTTTAATTTTTATAGCCCATGATGAGGAACATCTGAAACACCTTGAAGCTCATGGATTCTTAATAATGTAGTAGACGAGGGAAAGTTTTGTTTCTGACTCTTTGTTTTTGATGCAGTGATGGCATTGGGCTTTGAAATCCTTTCAGTAAGGAGTCTTATTTGGACTATGAGAATGATAGCGATGAAGAATGCGAAGAGGTACTCATCACTAAATCTCTTTGTTAAGAGTATTTGTAGTATTTTTATTAGCTTTAGTTACAGGAAAAATTGTACATAGCTCTCAGGAATTAGTTTATCATAAATACTAGTTACTAGTAAGTTGTAATAGTAATAATTATGTAGTTTGTAGATTGATATTTATCATAAATTTGTTTGAATATCATCATTGTCAAGCAATAACAACTTCTTAAAGGGTGCTAGCTCAATGGTAGAGTGTCTGCTTAATTATAGGCAGGATGTTGGTGGTTCGATTCCTCCGTGCCCTATCATAAATTTGTGACTACAAAAACGACTAAATTCGCATATATACGACTATTAGTAGCTAATTTCCCGTATCTTAGTCGTATTTAGCTTAGTCATTAATATGTTAACATCTAGTAGTTTATTTAGTCGTATATTTGGTCATTAATGGTTGCAATCAGTGACTAAATCAATGACTAAATCAATGACTGACTCAGTGACTAAATCAATGACTAAATCATTGACTATCAATGACTAAATAATTATCTATCAATGACTAAATCAATGACTACTAAGTCAAGCTATATATGACTAGTGAAATACGACTAGCTATAAGATAGTGGAAATTTGCTACTATTAGTCACCGACTCAAAAATAGTTGTTTATAGCCTGATTTTAGTCATTTTTTTAGTCATTAATTTCTCATTTTCTACTAGTGACATACAGGTTCTTCGAGCTTCTGAGCTGAAGACTCCTCTTGAACATTTTCTTCTACTAACTCGGCAATGAATTCCTTCTTTAATCTTTTAACCAAGCTGTAAATATTGTTCACCTGTCTCTTTTTTGACTGGTCCTCTTTTTCACTCTGAAACCCTAACCAAAACAAGAAGTGGTCCCAATTTTTACCCTTTTTCTGAATCACAGTGCAAATGATCAGTTTTATTAGGCCATAGTATGATTTTTGGGTATGATTTTTATGTCCTTTTATGTCCTTTTACCCTACTTGACATTTTCTTCGAGCCCTTTAGAAAGAAAAATGGTAGATTCATCCTGGACTCTTGGTTTAGATGTTGTAGAAATCTAATATGATACTTGAAGACTAAAGCAAATTTTCCCTCATAGATGATATAACTTTGTAATATTTTAATGGCTTTCTCTCCACTCGGGCCTAAATTTATCTAATTGCACACCTTTTCCCTAGTATATGCCTTCCACCCCAAGTAAAATGAACTTTTTTGGATCAAAGGTGAAGGGAATTTTCTTGAACCAAAATTCCCCCTCATCCGCAATATCTGTTGCTTCAACTATTAGTTCTCTCGTTAACTCAATTTTGATGGTATTGAATGAAACTGTAACGTCCCCGACTCTCCGACCGACGAAGAGGACGCTACCATACATCGATCATCCGAGCATCTAGCCTCATGATCATGAACATACATACATATAATGTTGTAACAAGATTGATTAAAACATAAAACATAGTACGATGCACTAATCATTCATATACATAGCGGAAGCAAAACAACATGCATTCATATACACTTCAGCATTCATTATGTACATTATCATTCATCAATGGTAAATACGACTGCAGACATAAGTCAGGCAAGAATACTTATCTTAATAGGGACTTGTCCCGCAACCAGCTATGTCGCTGCAACGTTCCACCCAACCATAGGCCCGCGTACTCCTTAATCTCTCAACAACACTGCCACCCCCAAGTTGGGCATGATTTCCCAAGGAATAAGGAACTAACAGGATTACACATAGCCAAGGATAACAACACCACAAGGATACACAGTTCAACCAAGCCAACACAGTTGGGTTTATCAGGCGAACAACAGATCAACCAAGCCAACATAGTTGGGTTTATCAGGCCATCAAGGAGCTAGGAAAGGATAAATTCTAAGTCGGTGAACTCATTGAAGAGCCAAGGACACCTACACTAGAACCAACCTGGCTTCTAGGACACCCACACACACCCAACACAAGGAAATTAGTCCTTTCTTTGCAACGCAGTCCCTCAAACCCTAATCTCCTTTCCATTGCTATTCAGGGGTTATGGAGAAGAAAGCCAGCGACTAGCTCTGTCTGTGTGATTCCCAAACCACCAGGTTTATCAAGCACATCAAGCCCTCATTCACCACTCCAATGCATTTCGAGGACAAAACCACTGCATTCATGCAGTAAAACAGCTATTCAAGCATTAACAGGGTAAAACAACTCCTTGGATTGTTCTTGGCCCTATTCTGGCCAAAACAATTCCACACCAATCTACAGCAGCCAAATCACATGGGAAATACACAGTCTAGCAATCGTGGCAAACAATAGCCCACGAACAACCATGAGCCCACAGCACACAATCCCCAGTGCAATCACTGGAGACTTACCTAGACCGAAAATGGGAAAGGAAAAGACTCCCAATCTCTACATGAGGGAGAAATATGCATCCAACACACTGTGGATAATATCACGGTCACGATTCAACGATGAAGTATCAAAGCGTTACACAGTCTGACAATGGCGAACGTGAAAATGATCTCCTGCGTGAATGGAAAAATAACACAACCACTGACTGGAAAACAATGTGAGGGAGGAAAAGGAGAACCCCCACCCAAGGATTGTAATCCCCTTTTAACTTCGCTCTGCATGAGGAAAAATGAACAGTCGTCGATGGGGAGAGTGGAAAGAACGATCGGCAATCTAGATCACGTCGTGGAGAGAGGGTATGCATGTGGGGGCGTAGTGGTTTTTCCTGCCAGCAAAATAGCAGCCCCAACTAACAATAGAATAATTAAGGTGGTGGTGACATATGGTTTTTCCCCCATGGCTCAAGGTTCAACATTCCCCCTCCTTATCCTTAGGAATCATGCCCCTTCTCAATGTGGTTGCAGTGAACATCACTGGTTGGGTTATTTAATTAAAGATGCATAGTTACATGATGCCACAACTTAATATGTATGCCAAATGTCCTGATATACCATCGGTAACAATTTCTATCTGAAATATGACATAACCAAATCGATGGTGGGGCCTTTTCCTTTAGCTCCGCACCAGGATTATTTACAATATATGTATCATGCAAACGGGGTCAAAACTGGGGTGTTACATTCCCCTCCCCCTTCAATAGCATTGTCCTCAGTGCTTTACAAAATTTGAACAAAATGCTACATTGGTACCGCCTCAATGTTTTGCATAATTGAACAAAAATGGATGTGCCAATCGCATGGCATCCTCCAGCTCCCATGTAGCCTCTTTAGGTCCATAGTGCTCCCATTGCACCTTTACCTTCCCTATGGCTCGGTTCCGGATCATTGTGACCTTCCTGTCGAGGATGCACATTGGCTCGATTTGGAACTCTCCCTCGGGTTCCACCTGAATCACATCCCAATTTATCACATGGTTAGGATCATGTACATATTTCTTAAGCAAAGAAACATGAAAACCATTATGAGCTCTAATACTAGCAGGTAATTCAAGTCTATATGCAACAGGCCCTATTCTTTCAAGAACTTCAAATGGCCCACAATATCTAGGTGACAGCTTGGCACAACTTCCAAGCTTCAAGGAACTCTTCTTTGCTTTTACTCTGAGGTAAACATGATCCCCAACACTGAACTCTCTATTCATCCTATGCTTATCCGTATAGCTTTTATGCCTATCCTATGTTACTTTCAAATTCTGTCTAATATTTACAACCTCTTGCTCCATTTCCTTGAGCAATTATGGTCCAAGCACAACCCTGTTCGCTGGGTTATCCCAAGTCACTGGTGTCTTGCACCTTCTTCCATACAAAGCTTCATACGGGCTCATCCCCAAGGATGCCTGCTATCCATTGTTGTAAGCAAACTCTACCAAGTGCAAGTAATCTTCCCACTTGGTTGGTTTGTCCATCATGTACATGCGAAGCATATCTTCAAGGACCTGATTAAATCTCTCTGTCTACCCATCTGTCTGAGGATGGTATGCAATGCTGAAGTTTAGCTTTGTACCCAAGTTCGCAAACAATCCCTTCCAAAAATTGGAAGTGAACTTGACATCTCTGTCAGAGACTATTGCCTTTGGCAATCCATGCTATTTGAAAATTTCCTTCATGAATATCTTTGCAATGTCATCAGTCTTATGGGTAGACTTCACCGGTATAAAATGTGCTACCATTGTCAACTTTTCTACCACAACCATGATGGAATCATATTGTCTCCAAGTCATCGGCAATCTTGTAATAAAATCCATGGACATAATTTCCCATTTCCATTTCATAACTGGAAAAGGCTGCAACAAACCTGCGGGATGTTGATGCTCAACCTTTACCTGTTGACATTTCATGCACCTTGAAATGTATTCATCCATGTTTTTTTCATTCTTGGCCAAAAGTACTGCTTTCTAGCTGTAGTAATTGTCTTCTGATATCCTAGGTGACCAGAATACAGAGCTTGATGGATTTCATCCATAACAACTCTCCTCAAATATGCTACATTTGGAATATAAATTCTACCTTTATAAGTAAGAAGTCTCTCTTCTTCCAATTTATATCCCTCATACCTCTTCTCAAGACCCTACTTCTGCAATTTGTCTTTTACCTGCTCATACAATTCATCTCTGACAACATGATTAACAATCTACTGCCTCAAATCTGATTGGAAAATACTAAGAGATGCCACATGCATTTCCTATACCTTCCTGCCGAGTGCATCAGCTACCTTATTCTCCTTTCCTTTTATGTGCTTGATTTCGAAATCAAACTCACGTAAAAATTCCAGCCATCTCACTTGCCTAGCACTCAGAGTAGATTGATCAAACAAATACTTCAGACCACAATGGTCTGTCCTGAGCTCAAATCTTCTACCCATCAAGTAATGTCTCCACATCTTGAGAGCATGTACTATGGCTGCAAGCTCAAGATCATGAGTGGCATCGTTCTTCTCATGCTCCTTTATCTTTCTTGACTCGTAACATATTACGTGGTTGTCCTGCATAAAGACTCCTCCAAGCCCTTGTCCGCATGCATCGATACACACCACAAAATCTTTCTCTAGATCTGCAACCTTCAATACCGGTGCACTGGTGAGAAGATTCTTCAACCGCTGGAATCTTTCTTCACACTTCAAAGTCCATTCAAACTTTATCCCCTTCTTTTGCAAAGAAGTGATGGCCTATGCAACCTTGGAAAATCCCTCAATGAATCTCCTGTAGTATCCTACAAGTCCCATAAAAGATCTTACATCTGTCACATTTCTTGGAGTAGGCCAATTCATAATGGCTTCAATATTCTCATGGTCTACTGATATACCCTCTTCTAAGATAATGTGACCCAAATACTGAATTCTATCTCTATAGAAGTCACACTTGCTTAGTTTTGCATACAGCTGATGTTCCATGAGTAATTGCAATGTCTTCCTCATTCTTAGAATAAACAAGAATGTCATCAAGAAAAACAAGAACAAACTTGTCCAAATACTTACTGAAGACACTGTTCATAAGGCACATAAATGTAGCTGGTGCATTTGTGAGACCAAATGGTACAACTACAAACTCATAATGTCCATACCTTGTCCTAAAGGCTGTCTTATGAATGTCTTCATCCTTGATTCTCACCTGATGGTAACTCAAGTCAATCTTGGAAAATACCTTTGCTCCTCTCATTTGATCAAAGAGGTCATCAATCCTAGGAAAAGGATATTTATTCTTCACAGTAACTTTTTTCAACTATCTATAATCAATACATAACCTGAGTGTACCATCTTTCTTCTTTACAAACAAAACCGGTGCTCCCTAAGGAGATACACTCGGCCGGATATACTTCTTTTCCAACAACTCTTGCAGTTGCATCTTCAACTCTAGCATCTCTGGTGTACTCATCCTATAGGGTGTCTTGGACACAGGTGATGCTCCTGGCACAAGTTCAATGGTGAAATCAATGTCCCGCTTTATAGGAAGCCCTGGAATCTCATCAAGAAATACATCCTTGAATTACTGTAACACCTGATAGTCTTCCAAGCTAGGGATTTCATCTCCTGTTGGTTCCAGAATATGAGTTGCATACAACTGGAAACCTTTCCTACATAACTTCTTCAACTACATTGCTGAAACCTATCTTACTGAAATTACCTTCGGAATACCTTTTACAACTACTGGGTTTCCTTCTTCATCTGTGCATTCAAAAGTCTTGTTGTAATAGTCAAGCTTTACTCTGTGAGATTCTAACCAATCCATTCCAATGAGAACATCATAGGAACCAAGTGGTAGAACATTCATATCTACACAAGTGATCAATCCATTCATAGCCAATGGACATTTCTCAACTACTTCACTGACCTTTCTCTTAGTCCCAGTGGCTAGCTAAACTAACCAAGATTTTCTATGCTTGACCTTCTTAAAAGCACACATCTCCACTATTCTAGGATTAATGTAACTGTGAGTAGAACAAGGGTCAATCAAAATAGAAACAGATTGTTCAACAATCTTACCTGCAACTTCAACCACAGTTGACTGGTGATTTACCTGGCGGTCCTCTAGTGCTGCATAAATTCTAGGGACTGCTCTTGCTACCTGACCCACTTTTTCTGCTTCCTGAATGTTATAAGCTGGCCTTGCACTTTCATTCTCAAGTGGGCAATATCTGCGCAAGTGGGGTCCATCACATTTCCAACATTTGAGTGGACCTTTATTCTGATGTGGCTCTTTAGGCTTTCCACCTGTCATTCCCACTGGATTACTCATAGCTTGGGATGGCTACTTCTGCTGATTCCTTAATCTAGAAGGTTTGAAACCTTTCCTTCTTTGGTCAAACTTCTCATTCTTCTTGTCCTTCCATGCTTTGTGGTAATCAGGTTTACCTTTGTTTTGCTCATAGCAATACTTAGCCTTCCTTATGGCTTCTTCAAGAGTTCTTGGTTTGTAAAAATCAATTCTATCTTTGTAAGATTGAGGCAATCCACTCAGAAACCGCTGGATCTTCACCTTTTCATCTTTGATGTACCAGACATACCTCAACAATTCCAAGAACTTGTTTGCATATTCATCCATGGTATGTTGCCCCAATCTCAGCTCATGGAACTCTTTAATCTTGTCATCATAATACATGTCGGAAAGGTATTTCTACCTAAAATACTTCTTGAGTTGTTTCCACTTCAGTTTCCTTTCACTGATCCTCTTTACTTGCTTGAAGTGTTCCCACCAAATGGATGCTCTTCCATTCAGATTGAATATGGAAATTCTTGCCTTCATGTTTCTTGAATAATCCTGCACTTCAAAGTACTTCTTTATCCCAAGAAGCCAAGCTTCAGCTTCTTGTCCCATATTTATCTCACCATCAAATGTAGGAGGTTTAGCTTTCTTAAATTCATCCTGAGAGTGATCCCTATGGTGTCTTCTTCTTCTCCTTTTATGAGAATATGAGCTTGTATCCCCACTAGATTCTTCATAATCAGATGATCCACTGAAATTACTTCTCCTTCTCCTGGTGCTGCTCTTATTGCCTTTTGGTCTTGATGTACCTCGTCCAGAATCTATCTTTCTTTGCAAGTCTGTCAAACTCTACAACATGGCAGCATTCAGCTGATGCTTCTCTTCTTGGGCTTTAATCAAGCTTCTCATGGTGGCTACAACCTCAAATGGTGTCTCTTGGAATCTCCTTCCATTAGACTCTATGTCATCATTTCCATTCCAGACATTTTCTCCCATGGCATCTCCTACAAGCTCGTAAGAATACCGAGCATCATACCCATCATGGGTTCTCATGACTGAACCACCTTTTGCTTTACTTTTCTTCTTGGAATACTGCTCTTGGAAGTTGTCTATAATTATGCAAGCGTGTTAGTAGCAAACTGTTAGATGCATATCATTAAAAGAAATTAGAATTACTTACCTTCCTCTTCTGGAAATTCATAAAATAACAATTTTGCTAAAACATAAAATTTTCTCTCTTATTTTTCATCCCTGTAATCCACTGATAGTTTGCTGAAATTTTTTTGAAAAAACGGTTGAAATTTGCTGAGAAAATTCCTTTGAAAAACCCCAAAATTTCCTTCTCCCTATTGGGTCTCCTCCTAATTAACGTTCTGTCCTTTCAGCGGTCAGGACCACTAATTTTCTCCTCTGCACTTCGGTGATCCGTCCATCTATCTTTCTCTGGTGTATCGGGCCTGTAGTGGTCTAAGCTTTCGAATTTCATCAGTGGCACCAAGGGTTGTCCATCGACGGTCAAACAGCTAACTTTTTCCGTTGTTTCGGACCTTCAGCCTTCATTGGCGATCGGGTGCACTGTGCATCGACCGACTAGTTCTCTAGAATTCCGCAACAGCGGCCAACGAACTTTTTGAGTCTTCTGTGGGCCCCCGTCCTATCGGCGGTCGGAGAAATTAGCACCCACGACGTCAGAAGTTTTAACCACTATGGATCCACTATGTCAGCGGTTTCATCCCTTAAGATTTTCCTATGATAGCATATTAGAAATCAAAATGCTAATTGTTACGGCATTGAGCGGTTAGCTCCATGGGTAGTCGCAACGGCGGCCTGCCATCCATAAATCTTTTCCGATCGGTGACCTCATCGACTAAAATTTTTCGATCAGCAGTTGGAGCAACTAGCAGCTGCGGCATCAGTAGTCGGGGCCTCTATCCATCGGAAGATTAGTCCACTAGACAGCCGCAATGGCAGACGCTCGAACAACTAATCTTTTTCGATGACGTCCCTTGGTGATCTCATCCACTAACTTCCATCGATCGTCAATGGTTTTCAACACTTAAACAAATTTCAAAAATTTTCTTCTTCACATCGGCTCTTCCTTCCACTAAGTTTCATCAATCCACTTCACTAGTCTTTCAGCAGCCTCATCCTCTACTTATCGGTGATCCCATCTTCTAGTCATCGACGATCCCAACAGCTAATCTTTTTCGATCGTCGATGATCTCGTGCCTTAGAAAAAAAATTGGAAACTTTCTGCCTTGTCTTCCACCGCATTGGTTGTCGAAACAACTATTCGTCAGGTGGACAGTGTCTTAGATTACCGCAACGGTGGGTGTGCAATCAACTAATTGTTTCCGATGTAGTTCATCGATGGTACCCTCATCTAATCTCCGTCAATCACCGACAGCCAATCCTCGAATGTCCTTTTGACTAAATGGAGCCGGTGTTTCGGTGATATTCAACTGATCTCCGTTGAAATAGTGGCTCTCACATCCTCTATCTTTCATCGACGATTTCATGACTTAGACAAATTTCCTGAAAATTTTTCTCCCTATATGTTGTTGATTAACTAACAACTTTCGATCGGTGAATGAAACACAACCGGGTGAATCTGCGGACCTGGGTAACACTTTTTGGCAAGCGCATTTCGGCAAAAACAGAAAAACGCACCTCGGTCGAGGGCTTGTTAAGCCCTCGACCGAGGTCTTAATACCTCGACCGAGGTTTTATCAAGCCCTCGACCGAGGTATCTAAATACCTCGGTCAAGGTATTTAAATACCTCGACCGAGGTATTTAGGGCTTTACAAACCCTCGGTTGAGGTCTTGTTAATACCTCGACTGAGGTATTTAAATACCTCGATCGAGGTTT
>LPNX010904033.1:129840-152472 GCA_001517045.1 Pseudotsuga menziesii | reverse complement strand
AAATTCACACATTAAATGACATCGGAATATTTTAAAAAAAATATCACTATGAAGACAACATAATATTCTACAATTTGTTTTTTTACTGCAAGTCAAAATTCACATGCCATATATGTGTTTTGAGGGCTTCTATCTAGCACATGAGTAAAAAATCAGTTTTTCATCGCCAAATTTGGCCAAAAAGTGTTACCCATCTTCATGGAATCACCCAACCACCACGTCATCGACAAGCGAAACCTGTATCCATCAGAGGATTAGTGCACTAGGCTTCCGCAATGGCAGGCGCATGAACCATTAACTTCTTCTGATGGTCGATGATCTCGTGCCTTAGAGAAATTTTTGAAAATCTTTCACTGCGTCGGTTGTCGAAACGTCTTCCCTCTGTGGCATCGACAGTTGGAGGCTCTATCCATCAGAAGGACAGTCCTCTAGCCATCCGCAATGGCGGTGCACAATCAGCTAAGCATCGGCGACGCAATCAACTAATCATCGCCAATCATCGATGATTTCATTACTTCGTCAAATTTTTGAAATTTCTCCCGCTACGGGTAATCTTCAGACTAACACTTCCGCAATGTCAGCTAAGCTTCAAACTATAAGTCCCACTATGTCAGAGGACCTTCTACCTTAGTCCTCCGATGAGCGGCCTTGATGTACCTCGTCCAGAATCTATCTTTCTTTGCAAGTCTGTCAAACTTTGAAACATGGCAGCATTCAGCTAATGCTTCTCTTCCTGGGCTTTAATCAAGATTCTCATGGTGGCTGCAACCTCAAACGGTGTCTCTTGGAATCTCCTTCCATTAGACTCTATGTCATCATTTCCATTTCGGACATTTTCTCCCACAGCATCTCCTGCACGCTCATAAGAATACCGAGCATCATACCCATCATGGGTTCTCATGACTGAACCACCTTTTGCTTTACTATTCTTTTTGGAATACTGCTCTTGGAAGTTGTCTATAATTCTGCAAGTGTGTAAGTAGCAAACTGTTAGATGCATATCATTAAAAGAAATCAGAATTACTTACCGTCTTCTTTTGGAAATTCATAAAATAATAATTTTGCTAAAACACAACATTTTCTCTCTTCTTGTTCAACCCTGTAATCCACTACCAGTCTGCTGAAATTTTTTTGAAAAACGGTTGAAATTAGCTAAGAAAATCCCTTTGAAAAACCCCAAAATTTCCTTCTCCCTATCGGGTCTCCTCCCAATTAACGTTCCACCATTTCAGCAGTTAGGACCACTAATTTTCTCCTCTGCACTTTGGCGATCCGTCCATCTATCTTTCTCTGGCGTATCGGGCCTGTAGTGGTCTAAGCTTCCGGATTTCATCGGTGATGCCAAGGGCTGTCCATCGGCGGTCAAAGAGCTAACGTTTTCCGTTCTTTTGGACCTTCAGCCTTCATCGGCGATCGGGTGCACTGTGCATCGGTCGGCTAGTTCTCTAGACTTCCGCAACAGCGGCCAACAAAATTTCTGAGTCTTCCACAGGCCACCATCCTATCAGCGATTGGAGCAATTAGCACCCATGGCATTGGACGGTTTAACCACTATGGATCCAATGTGTCGACGGCTTCATCCCTTAATATTTTTCGATGATAGCATATCGGAAATCGGAACACTAATTGTTATGGCATCGGGCTGTTAGTTCCATGGGTAGTTGCAACAGCGGCCCACCATCCATAAATCTTTTTGGATTGGCGGCCTCATCAACTAAAAATTTTCAATCGACGATTGGAGCGACTAGCAGCTGCAGCATCAGCGGTCGGGGCCTCTATCCGTCGAAAGATTAGTCCACTAGACAGCCGCAATGGCGGATGCTCGAACAACTAATATTTTTCGATGACATCCCTCGACAATATCATCCACTAACTTCCGCGAATCATCAATGGTTTTCAACACTTAAACAAATTTTGAAAATTTTCTTCTTTGCATCGGCTCTTCCTTCCACTAAGTTTTGTCGATCCACTTCACTAGTCTTTCGGCAACCTCATCCTCTACTTATCAGTGATCCTAGCTTCTAGTCATCGGCAATCCCAACAGCTAATCTTTTTTTATCGTCGATGATCTCATGCCTTAGAAAAAGTTTTGGGAACTTTTTGCCTTGTCTTCCACCGCATCGGCTGTCGGAACAACTATTCGTCGGGTGGATAGTGTCTTAGACTATCACAACGGTGGGTGTGCAATCAGCTAATTGTTTCTGATGTAGTTCATCGGTGGTCCCCTCATCTAATCTCTGCTAATCATCAATAGCCAATCCTCAGATGTCCTTTTGACTAAATGGAGCCGGCGGTTCGGTGATCTTCAACTGATCTCTGCCGAAACTATGGCTCCCACGTCCTCTATCTTTCATCGACGATTTCATGACTTAGACAAATTTCCAGAAAAATTTTCTCCCTATATGTTGCCGATTAACTAACAACTTTCAATCGGCGACTGAAACACAACCATCACGGCATCGACAAGAGAAACCTGTTTTCGTCGGAGGATTAGTGCACTAGGCTTCCGCAACGGCGAGCGCATGAACCACTAACTTCTTCTGATGGCCGATGATCTCGTGCCTTAGAGAAATTTTTGAAAATATTTCACTGCATCGGCTGTCGAAATGTCTTCCCTCTGTGGCATTGGTAGTCGAAGGCTTTATCCATTGGAAGTATAGTCCTCTGGCCATCCGCAATGGTGGTGCACAATCAGCTAAGCATTGGCGACACGATCAACTAATCATCACCGATCGCCAATGATTTCATTACTTCGTCAAATTTTTGAAATTTCTCCTACTGCGGGTAATCTTTAGACTAACACTTTCGCGATGTCAGCTGAGCTTCAAACTATAAGTCCCGTTGTGTCGGAGGACCTTCTTCCTTAGTCCTCTGATGAGCCGATAGCCGACGAATGCAACTTTTCTTCAATTTCCTTATGATTATCATCCGTTTGGTGGCCTTCCCACTAAGTGCTTCACTGCATCGAAAGAACTTGTCACTAAGTTTTCTGATGAGCCGACAATTCTGGCACTTAGAAAAATTTTGTGAATTTTCTTGTCATCACCCATTTCTCCTGGTTTCTTCTAGCAAAAGGCAACCTGCCTTTGTTTAACTATTCTCATGGCCCTCTGAGGCCCAATTGCTACAACATAAGCTTTGTCACTGAATCTTCACGGCCCATTCAGGCCCATGCTGCAACCAAAGCTCTGATACCACACTATAACATCCCCAACCCTTCGACCGGCGAAGAGGACACTACCATACATCAATCGTATGGGCATCTAACCCCATAAGCATGAACAAACATACATATAATTCTGTAACAAGATTGCTTAAAACATAAAACATACTATGATGCACTAATCATTCATATACATAACGGAAGCAAAACAGCATGCATTCATATACACTTCAGCATTCATTATGTACATTATCATTCATCAATGGTAAATACGATTGCAGACACAAGTCAAGAAAGAATACTTATCTTAATAAGGACTTGTCCTGCAACCAGCTATGTTGTTGCAACGTTCCACCCAACCATAGGCCCGTGTGCTCCTTAATCTCTCGGCAATGCTGCCACCCCCGAGCCGGGCATGATTCCCCAAGGAATAAGGAACTAACAGGCTTACGCATAGCCAAGGATAACAACACCATAAGGATACACAGTTCAGCCAAGCCAACACAGTTGGGTTTATCAGGCGAACAACAGATCAACCAAGCCAACAAATTTGGGTTTATGAGGCCAGCAAGGAGCTAGGAAAGGATAAATGTTAAGCTGGTGAACTCATTGAAGAGCCAACGACACCTACACCAGAACCATCCTGGCTTCTAGGACACCCACACATGCCCAACACAAGGAAATCAGTCCTTTCTTTACAACGCAGTCCCTCAGACCCTGATCTCCCTTCCAGTGCTATTCAGGGGTTGTGGAGAAGAAAGCCAGCCACTAGCTCTGTGTGTGTGATTCCCAAACCACCAGGTTTATCAATCACATCAAGCCCTCATTCACCACTCCAATGCTATCCGAGGACAAAACCACTGCATTCATGCAGCAAAATAGCTATTCAAGCGTTAACAGGGGAAAACAACTCCCTGGATCGTTCTTGGCCCTATTCTGACCAAAACGATTCCACACCAATCTACAACAGCCAAATCACATGGGAAATACACAGTCCAATAATCATGGAAAACAACAGCCCACGAACAACCATGAGCCCACAGTACATAATCCCCACTGCAATCACTAGAGACTTACCCAGACCAAAAATGGGAAAGGAACAGACTCCCAATCTCTACATGAGGGAGAAATACACGGCCAACGCACTATGGATAATATCCCGATCACGATTCAACAATGGATTAATAGATCGTTACACAGTCTGACAATGGTGAACGGGAAAATGATCTCTTGCGTGAATGGAAAAAGAACACAACCATCGACTAGAGAACTATGTGAGGGAGGAAAAGGAGAACCCCCACCCAAGGATTGTAATCCCCTTTTAACTCCACTTTGCATGAGGAAAAATGAACAGTCGCCGGTGAGGGGAGTGGACAGAACGATCGGCAATCCAAATCGCGTCGTGGAGAAAGTGCAGGCGTTTGGGCGTAGTAGTTTTTCCTGCCAGCAAAATAGCGGCCCCAACTAACAATAGAATAATTAAGGTGGTGGTGACACATGGCTTTTCCCCCATGGCTCAAGGTTCAGCAGTCCCCCTCCTTATCCTTAGGAATCATGCCCCTTCTCAATGTGGTTGCAGTGAACATAGCTGGCTGGGTTATTTAATTAAAGATGCATAGTTACATGATGCCACAACTTAATATGTATGTCGCATGTCCCGATATACCATTGGTGATAATTTCTATCAGAAATATGACATAACCAAATCGATGGTGGGGCCTTTGCCTTTAGCTCCACACCAGGATTATTTACAATATATGTATCATGCAAATGGGGTCAAAATCGGGGTGTTACAGAAACTGTATCTATATCTAACCCCTGGTCAAACCCATATGATACTTCAGAATGAAAACCATCAATATTTTCAAAGTACTTAAACCAACCAACTCTCTGGAACAATTTTGCACATTCAAGAAAGATATTAGCCGAACCCATATCAGTAGGTTCGGCCTTGTTGGTTTTACCACTCCTCTTCATTTCTCTACACTAAACCCTAACTGTATCCTTCTTTCAAACAGTTAAGGAAAGTTTGAAATAGTTCACTACACAATAGAATTGATAACTCAAACAAATTGTATTTCGCGGGATTACAATTTTTTTAATGTCACAAGACTATGTCAATGCTGCTCCTAATCTTGGTCAATAATTGCGCTACCTGAGCATACAGTTATGGTGATGATGAACTAACCTCCTATGTTTGCGATATTATGTCTTCAATGAATATTTAGCATCTCTTATTACCTTGTGACTACAACCACCGAAATATTCAACTACTTCCTTCACAATTTCATGAAATGAAATACTGACAGGTATAACTACGATCTTCATAGTTTTTCTATGCCCATCAAACTCGTCATTCGATTTGAACATGCTTTGAGGATGCGCTATCATAAATGTTTAAGAAAATTCCATTCTTCAAGATTTCGGACAGCTGCAATTTACCTGCAAAATATTTACCTTATCTTGTACACTTGTCTTAATGATTATTGAGGTCTATACACGTATCATTTTGTCTTTACAGATGTAAAAAATTCCATCATTTGTGATTTTGAAAAACTCCCAACCTGATATTACAATTTTTTTAGTGCCTCCACTTTCTTGTAGCGCTTTAGTTCATGGTCTTTCCCTATTCCGCTACAGGAATCTCTCTACTGAATGTTTTTTTTAAAATGGCTTCAAAACAAAGGGTTAGGTAATATGACCAAACTTAGATTAAACTTTATGATAAATTTTTTCAACTTTTCAGAAATATATACATCTAATAAGCCCATTAAAACTATAAAACCAATGAAATAAAGTAAATTAAAAAAGAAATAACATGAAATCAAATAAAAATATGTTCATTATTCTAATACCTCAAAACCAAGTTCAAAATTTAAAAGAAATAAGAAAAAACAATGCTTTGGGGTAAAAAACAAAAACATATAATCTAAAAACAAAATCTAGCTATAACATATGGCTCCTTCTGCGGGATGAAATCCTCCTTGTCAGGTTTCAAGAACCTGTAGATCAGTGCCTTCTGCCATTTAATTGAACCTATCTACTACTCTGCAAAACATCCATTGGGCTATAGAGTATTTATTCAATCTTTGTCACACCAGTATATACAATGAAATGACAAGTTTATTACCTTCAATATCTATAAAAGTTGTTGAGGAATCATCCATTTACTGGATTGGATAATTCCTCACCTTCCAAAGTCTGCAATATTAAGGTATTGTTCTCTAAAAGTTTAAAACTATTAAAGGACCAAACCATAAACTGTCAAATTTACCATGTTTTCCTTTTTGTTCCTTTCTGGCATCCCACGTTAGTACCATATCTCCATAAGAAAAAGTTCTCTCCTTTATATTCTTATCAAACATTTCCTTAGTCTTCCTTCTGTGTATTTGAGCTTTTTCTTCCACGGCTTCATGTTCTTGTTGTAATTCAATCAGTGCATAAAACTCCTTTGAATATCACTAGGTTCCTCCTGACTATCTTGAATGAATTTCATCACTGGAATACCTAGATGAACTAGAAAGACCACATCAGTGCCATATACTAATTGAAAAGGAGAAGTTCCAATTTCTTTCTTAATTGTTATCTTGTCTGCCCAAAGTGCATATTTCAACATTGAATCCCATGACCTTTTATTTTGACTCAACAACTTCTTGATGCTCTGAATAATATTCTTATTGGTTGATTCTGCCAACCCATTCCCTTGAGGGTAATAAGGTGTTGAATGCTTCAAAACAATCCCATTTTTTTCACAAAATGCAACCATAGCTTTAGACTTAAAGGTTTTAGCATTATCAGTCAGCAACTTCTTAGGACAGCCAAATCTGCTAAGAATAGTTTCCTAAATAAAATTGATTATCACCTTATCATTTGCATTTCTAGTGGGAATAGCCTCCACACATTTGGTGAAAAAATTAGTGGCTATTAGTATCCATCTATGATGTCCCGAAGATGCAGGGTTTATCTCACCCATGAAGTCTAAACCCCATTGATAAAAAGGGGCATTCACTGCAATGGGTTTCAATGGTAAAGACAGAACCCTCCGTTTACCAGCAAACTTTTGACAAGGAACACAAGCTCTAACCTGTTGATATACATTAGAGAACAAAGAAGCCCAGTAATATCCAGACCTTAGGATTTTATAAGTAGTATCCTTCCAGTATTTGTGTCCTCCACAAGAACCTTCATGTGATTCTGAAATTACTTCCTCAATCTCTGACTTGTCTAAGCATATGAGAAAATACCTCCTGGATCATTCCAACACAGCTGTTGATCTACTAAATAGTATTTAGTAGCTTTTAATTTCAGTGACCTAACTGCTTTTTTGTCTAGATGTTCAGGACACTGTAAATACAATAAGAAATGAACAATGTATGCATACCATGTAGATTCTGCATACTGCTCCATAATCTTTTCCTTCTCTTGCTCAGCTTGCAATTCTTCCCGTATAGGTTGTTCTGCCATCAGATGAAGGCCTAAAGCTTCACAGTTTGAATCAGCTAATAACTTTGCTAGACCCTATCCTTTCACCAGCTTAGTAGGCTTGATTTCCACATCATACTCCATTATCTTAGCAATCCATTTTCCTTCACTATCAGGCTGAGTTAAAATATCCTTGATGGCAGCATTAGGAACATAAGCAATGACTTTTGAATGCAAGACATAAATTCTAAAAAAATTTAATGCCTTTACCAGTGAATAAGCTTGCTTTTCCAAGGTACTGTACTTCAACTCCAAATCCCTAAGAGTCTTACTGAAAAACGCAATTGGCTGCTCCAATCCATCATCATTTTTCTGTAACAAAATAACAGTTATTGTGTCCTGTGATGCAAAAGAAAAAGTCAGAAAATCTTTCGAAAAATCAGGTCTCACTAGCACCGATGCTTCTGTAAGAGCTTGATTTATCTTCTAAAATGAATTCCTGTCCTCTGCTGTCCATTTTACTTCCTGATCTTTCTTCAACATAGTTGTTATCTGTTTAATAGTTTCAGCAAAATTTGGTATAAACCAGCGCAGAAAATTAATTTTCCCAATAAAAGATTGCACGTCCTTCTTACTTCTAGGAAAACTGATTTTTAAAATGGCCTTAACTCTTTATGGATCAATCCTTATCCCATCAGCTAAAACCAAATGTCCTAGTATCTTACCCTCCTACATAGCGAAATGAGACATTTTTGGATCAAGTGGCAGTCCAGATTTTCTGCATTTTAAGAAAGTTTGTTTGAGGTGCTTTAGATGTTCTTCGTTAGACTATCAAAACACTGTAATATCATCCAAGTAAATCACTACAAACTTCTCTTTCTCCCAAACAAAGGCTATATCCATAGCCCTTTGAAAGGTGTCCCCGACATTCATCAATCCGAATGGCATTTTGTCATACATGAAGGTACCCCAAGGGGTAGTGAAAGCTATCTTTTCTCGGTCATCTGGATGCATTGCAATCTGGTTATACCCAGAGAATCCATCCACCATTGAAATCCTCTGAGCACCCACCACCTTCTGCAAGATTTGCTCAATTTTTGGTAATGGATAATTGTCTTTCAGTGAGGACCTATTCAGATTATGGAAGTCTACACACAACCTTATCTCTCCATTCTATTTCCTAACAAGAACTAGGTTTGCTACCCATGATGAGTATCTAAGAGGAACAATGATTTTTGCATCCAATAATTTTTTAACCTATTTTTCTATGACAGGAAATAATGCAGGATTTATTCTTCTTAGTTTCTATCTGAATGGTTTTACATTAGGCTCCAAAGGCACTTTATGTTGAATAATACTAGTGTCATAAGTTTTTAAATCTTCGTCTGACCAAGCAAAAATATCAACATATTCTTTCAACAACTTAATGTACCTGTTTCTTTGGTCCACTAAAAGTGATTTAGAAATCTTCACTATCATGGGCTGCTCCTTTGTACCAATATTGCAGTCCATAACATTCTCTTTTAAGGACTGCATAGCTAGTTTTAATGGAGTGTCATCTTTTGAAAAAATCCTTTCAAGGGGAACCAAACCCTCGGGGAATAAAATTACCTTTCATCTCAATAATTTTATGACCAACAATTTCATTTTCTGAATATTCCTCAGCATTTTCAGTCACATCATCCTACTCTTGATCAATTAAAGAATTAGAAAACTCACCAATCAATTCTAAGAATCTCTTAATCTCCAAGTCATCTTCAAAAACCCTCCATCATTTGATATTACCAAAAATTGAAGGTCTATACCTGACTTTTATGGGATACTTTAAATGAGTTGTTTTTGGAATCTTGAAATGAGTAGCTGCTAGAGCAATTCAATCAGCAGTCTGCTTATGATCTCTGGGAATATAGGAAATGTTAAATGCTATAAATAAATTATCTATAATGTCCCAAACCTCATTCCTGTGCACTTTCAACAAATCCTGCTTTACTTCATAATTTCCCCTCACCTGCTGGACAACTAATTTGGAGTCACCATAAACAAAAATTTGCTAAATTCCCATATATTTTGCATCCTTTAAACCCAATATCAATTCCTCATACTATACTGTATTGTTTGTAGTTACAAACTCCAACTTATACATCAAACTTACTTATTCACCACCAGGGGAAATCAACAGAATACTTGCTCCTGCTCCTTCCTTGGATGAGGAGCCATCAAAATACATTTTCCACAACTCATATTTTTGTTCCATAGAATGCTTGACTGGTTTTTCCTTTTACACCTATAACATACCAGCTGTTTGTCATCACTGAAGTGTAACATGCAAGAGCTCAAATCCTTTTCTAAAGCATATAATGGATGATTTGTTGGATTCCTATCATTTGTAACAATGTAAGCAAACTGTAATTCTCTATACAACCTTCTATTCTCACCTCCAAAAATAGGAATTGTTGCATATGACAAATCCATATGTAAGGTACCCCCTACCTTCTTAGCCCAAGACCTAGAAAGTAACATTCCAAATTTGGGAGCAATATCTGGCACCACAACATCCATGATGACACTTTTCATAGGTAACTGTGTTAAATTTACCACCATATCTTTAATCACTCCCAAACATTTAACAACCCTAGAATCAAATGCATATAAGTCCTGATAGGGTTTTGTGATACTTAA
Source organism: Pseudotsuga menziesii (assembly GCA_001517045.1). Taxonomy (NCBI): domain Eukaryota; kingdom Viridiplantae; phylum Streptophyta; class Pinopsida; order Pinales; family Pinaceae; genus Pseudotsuga; species Pseudotsuga menziesii. The sequence continues at coordinate 142,208 of LPNX010904033.1, read as the reverse complement.
CCCTAAAGCCTCCATAATTTCCTTAGGCATCAAATTGCGAGAAGCACCAGAATCAAGTAAAGAATTATGAATCATCTGATCATGAATTGTCAATGTTATATAGAATGGTGGAGATGAATTTGAATCACTTTCAGTATTATCAACTAATGCAGAACCAATGAAAATTCTAGGATGTTCTTCTTGTAGGTTTATTGTATATGAAGGTATTTGACCAGCTGGTGAACCCATCAACTTTAAAAATGAATTTTTATAACAAGGATTTTTTATCAACTAAGTAAAAGGCATTGGAATTTTAATTTTACACAACTCATTTTAATAATTAAAATTCTGCAGATTCTTATTCACTTCTTCAACTTCAATAACCTTTTCTAGATTGCCCTGATTCTGCCCTTTTTCCTGTGTTTGACTACATGACTATTTAGGAGGATGAAATGCTTTCTTTCTAGCGTTTTGAGCAACCTGTTTTGGTCCTGACCTTAAACCAATAGTCCTCTTAGGTTCAAACTGGCATATCTCAGTTGTTACTTCAAGACCTAAATCATTCTCTATCTGAAAAATATTTGCATCATAATATTCATAATTTAAATAATCTTCTTTTGTTAAAAAACCTTCTGTCAACAGTTCCCCAAAATAATTTATGTCTTGATTTGTATCTTCAAACTGCTCATCTTCCTCTTCTTCTCCTTCATGAATGGCATTGTTTTGGAGTGGTGGTGGCACCTTCTGATCTTCAACTTCTCTTCTCTCCCTTTGTATATCATTATTCCTTGTTTCTCTGGGAATAAACCTACGTGCAAACAGGCGTCTAAACTAATTAGGGTTATTAGGGTTTCTTTCCCCTTCTTGAGCAGGCCTGTTTGAATTCTTCTCCAATTCCAATTTGTTTAATTTTGCTGTTAAATTTTTACTAATTTAGCCATTTCATCAATTTTACTATCAGCTGATTATGATGTTGAAACTACTGGAGCAACCTCCTTTTTACCCTTTATGTCATAAGTTTGCTGATATGAATTCACTTTCATTCTATTAGAAGCTAGGATATTGGATTCTACCTCTAGTGTTGCTTCTTGCATGATCAATAGATTGACTGGTCTTCTTTCTCTCACGTGTAAATAAAATTCATGATCAAAAGCATTTGCATAGGTAAGTTTTGTTGAAGTTTCAGAGGGTTTAATTTCTTTCGGAATCCTACCATACATTTTATTAAATATTTTAGAAAAATCTTCTATAATTTCATCCTTCTTCCTCCTTAAGGCTCCAAATTCAGTAATATAGTAAGTGTGGTCCTTTGTATCACCCCATTGCCTCATAAATGCATCATGTAGTTCTTATATCAAGGTGATTGAATTTGTTGGTAATTCCCTGAACCAATTCCTAACCTCCCCATCCATACTTTGCACAAACGCTCTCATCCATACACCCTTTGCTTCAATGTTTTGGTTGTCTACATAGCTAAGAAAATAATCCCAATGCTCTTCATCAATTGTTTCTCCCTGCCCTTTGAACCTTGGTAAATATTTTTGATAATCCCCTCCTAGAAGGGCATTCAATGGATGACGAAGGACTACTGGTGCATACCTAAAAGCAACCATTCTATCCATCATGTCCAAAGGCTGTTGTCCAGCCATTGTGGAACTACTAGGATTTGATGAAGGAAAAGGTTTGTTTACTAGACTGGAACTGGGCTGAAACAGGCTTTTTGTGGTCTTGAATTGAAACAAAGGTATCTTTCCAGGAGACTGAGTTTTTGCTTTCTTAAAGGAATGTGGGTCAGTAAAAACCTGAAAGCTACTAACTGGTAAAGTAGGTATTGACCATGACAAATTTTCTTTTTTCTCTTTTGAATGTGAAAAAGGTGAAATTAGGTCCAAAAACTTAGAAGTGTATAAAGCAGGAGAAGACTGTGATATCTGAGTTTTCCTAGTTTCCTTAAAAATATATTCTGGATCAGGAATACTTGGATGCAAAGGTGAAGTAGGTTTTCTCCTGGTTCCAATCCTTCGGGTAGCCACTGTGGACATTGCTTGGTGAAATAGTAGTCTAAAAGATTTGTTGGTTTTGTCCACCTCTCAAAACCAGTTAAATGATAAAAACCCAACGAATGTATGCTTCAGCTTCATCCCCAGAAATGGCGCCAAAGATGTTAGTACTAGAAATTGTTCCTGACTACTAGAAGAACAAGCCAACACAATCTCTAAAATAAAACAAAGTAAAACTATATTTTTGGTATTGTTTTGGTCTAAAAATTTCATAAACAAGAGGGTAACATTAAAAAAGCTAAAACAAGTACTAAATCATATAAAGATAAGGGACTAAGATGAATCATATATAACAAATAAACCAGAAAGAGTAAAGAAAAGTGACTGAGTTCCACCCACAACCTACAAGCATTTCATGAATAAAGCATTATACAAGAAACGAAATTGCACATTGAGTGATTTAACAAACCATAAATGAAACCAGTATTGAAAATAATAAGGGCTTATCAGTGATATATATCGTAATCAATATGCAAAACTACATCAGAGTTTGAATCTTAGCTTGATACAGTAGCTCTTGAGCCTCCCCTTGCACAAAATTTGAACCCTCTACCATCCAATTTCTTTCTTTTTATCCTTGTTACATCTCAAAAATAGTTACTTAACTAACTAACTAACTTTAGGTCAAGTTCTTGAACTACTACTTGTTGGAGACATTTACCACCATACACACTCATTTTGGTCAATTTGGCCTAGTTAAACCACTATCCTAAGTTTTATTAACTTAATTGACATTAGAGGAGCACTGGATTACATCAGCTAGATCACACCCATGCCTACCTTCAGTCAAGGAGGCTAACTTAGCCTTCTCCTACATTCGGGGAGGCTAATTGAAGCACTTCGGGGGTGATCTGAGTGTCATTAATGCCCCATATTGCTAACTAATGGTTACAATCAGTTAAACAGAGTAGTGAAGGTGCCTTCCTTCATTAAATTGATTATTTATTGATTATTTAATGAACTGGAGTCAACAGGAGCGCCTCCAACCACTTTTGATGTTCAGTTACACTTCAGTTAACCTCATCGGGGTTCATTGGAGTCATTGATGTGCTACCACTTGTTGGTTGGCTTGCAGTGACATGTGTCTGACCTACTTTCAATTAGACTCAGTCATTTATTGCACTTCAACTTCAGTTAGGGCTCAGTTGAGTCAATTAGGGCTTTGATCAGTGGTTAACTTGAGTGTTGACTGTGGCTTACATTCAGTTAAGCTGGACTCACTCATTCAATTCGAATGACCTCCTTGGGAATTGGAATTACTTTGCTATTCATTCTTACCGCATGATCTTGTATTGGATTACTCATTCTTTTTGTGAATATACAGAGCGGCTACTCATTTTGTAGCACAATTACACCATTTTCATGCCTTATTGTTACTAATCATTGATGAGACTTGTGTTTAGTCCCTAGATTACTGTGACAGATTAATACTACTAAAATGATTGTTTTTGAAAATAAAGTATTAAATTTACAAAAATTAACCATAAGACACCTGTCAGTAATGATCTTTAAATGTTTTTAGTTGCCTCAGCCATAAGTTCTATCCCTTCCAAAGATTATGATTTCCTTCTGGTTCTTTTTTGTTCTGTTTCCAAGTCTTCAACTTTCCTTGACAATTCTTGATTCTGCTGAGTCAAATCCTGGATTTTCTAGTTCAACTCCTCAAATGTCCCTTGAGTCTGCCTCTTCCTTTTTAAAGCTTCCTTTGAAACCAAAATCTGCTCCTGGTAATGTGTGTTAATATCTTCAAGATATTCCCTTAATCTCCTGTTTACCATGGCAAACCCTCATTGGTTTCATTTAAACAATCGATTTGATACTTATACTGTTTAACAGACTTCTAAATATTTTCATTTTCTGAGTCTATGCATTTTCCTTCTTGAAATGAGGAAGCTTTCTCTGATAACCAAGGGATATTCAGTTTCTTGAAAATTGCATCATCATCTTCTTCATGCTGATATGCTACTGCTACAGGAACCTTTTGAGACCTATCTCCTTTAATACTGGAATCTTTTAACTGTTCTATAACTCTGTTTTTAACTGAAGATGATTTCACAGTCAATGAATCTTCTTTCTTACTATCTACCTGCTGAGAATTCAGCTCTTCATCTTCTTCCAAATCTTCTTGATATGAGGAGTCTTCTATTACAGTAATTTTTTCCTTCATCAATCTAGGGTTTAAAATTATTTTCATGTTAAGTCTTAGCTTATTCTTTGCTCTTGTTGGGTCTCCAATTTGATTCTCCTAGCATTGCATAAGACTTCCCAAGAAACTTTATACTAGAAATTTGTACACCCTCATTCTTTAGTTCAACCATTGACTTCCCATTGAGTTTTTACTTGGAATTTGTATGTTCTCAACTTCAAGCTTCGATGGAACAAAAACATCTGCTATGTTTTCTTGAATATCAGTGAAATCCTAATCATGTTCAACTGATTTCCTTTCTTCTTCCTGTTTCAAAACTGCTACCTGGACTTCTTCTACATTTTCAAAAACTAATATCTGATTACCCTCATAAATCTCTCTTTTCTCATCACATACATGTTCTTCGAGCTTCTGAACTGAAGACTCCTCTTGAACATTTTCTTCTACTGACTCAGCAATGACTTCCTTCTTTAATCTTTTAACCAGGATGTAACGTTTGTTCACCTGTCTCTTTTTTGACTGGTCCTCTTTTTCACTCTGAAACCCTAACCAAAACAAGAAGTAGTCCCAATTTTTACCCTTTTTCTGAAGCACAATTCAAATGATCAGTTTTATTAGGGCATGGTGGAAGATAGATTGTTGGGTATGAGTTTTATGTCTTTTTACCCTACTTGACATTTTCTGCAGGCTCTTTAGAGAGAAAAATGGTAGATTCATCCTGGACTCTTCGTTTAGATGTTGTAGAAATCTAATATGATACTTGAAGACTAAAGAGAATATTCCCTCACAGGTGATATAACTTTGTAATATTTTAATGGCTTTGTTGTGGCCTGGAAATTCGCAGGCGGCAACAGTAAAGGGATTCTCCCCAATCAACGTTCCCAACTAGCCCGTTGACTGTTTGGTATAGGGAATCCGTCCGGTTTACGGTCCGGCCACCGTAGGTCAAAGTAACAAAACAAAGGCTTTACCGATTGTGGCCCGATCCACCAAGTTTTTTGTGTTTTGACTTAAGATATGAAATGCAAGTGCCTAGCTAAATGCAGGGTGATAAAGATGCAGGGAGTGGTCACAATGTGATGCGCAGGTTCCTACCTCTCGTCTTAAAGCTCACAAACATTCAAATCACAGACAACAGGAAATAAACTAACTATCTACTCTATCCCTAGGGAGCAAGACTTGTCATTTCTGGTGAGTAATACACTTAGCACATGCACTACGAAGAGTTACAGTTAGCTGATACTCCTTTCAAAAAACACATGAGCGATTATAGATATTCAAACAACCAGATAGCTAATTTCTTTATATAAAACACATCATCTATTACTCATAGTGGAAAATATCCTAAAATATACCAAAGAACATTTAACAAGAACATAGGTTCAGGAAAACAAATATTCTCACAATACATGAACACAGCTGAAAACGAAATAGTCCCTCTTCAACATAACTCATTGAATAGCATTGATACATCCCATTTTTACTCTCTCCGATAGGTAAAATTGCAGTTTCCTGTGCAAAACGAAGTAGTTCCTCTTACAAGCAAACATTTACAAAATTTTCCAGGGAAAAAGCCCCCTCTCCTTCCTACTTTCAAATATTTAAACTGCTATAGCCGACCCTTTGGGCTCCCCCCAAACTTGTGGCTTTTCCGTTGCCCAAACGTTTCTGGTCCCCCATCTTTCAACGCACATTCATGATTGGTTGGGTAACTGCCGGGCCTTTCAGAACTCCGCATTTGTTGTTAAACGGTCCGTCTTCCTCTACGCTGTGACATTTTGATCGCTCCTCCGCACTCACCTGCAATCGATCGACAAGCATCATCCACTGGGATTACGTTATAAAACAAAATAGTCAGATCTACTCATGAAACAACCAGCCCGCAAGGAAATCACCAGGCGTCGATACCACTACCTCGATCATGGCGGGAAACTTACTGAAGGCTCAACAATACTTACATCAGACAGGTAGACCACTCCCCAGGTGGGAAACATCATTAATCGGACGTCAAAAGGATGGTACGTCGGAAGCTGAAAGGATCTCCCAGCCGAAACGACGAACGAGACAAACGCTGAAGGCAAGCAACGAGGGCAGGAGGAGGCTAAGTTAGACCTCGGCAGACATTAGAATCGGAAGTTAAAAGAAACTCCCAGCCGAAATGGAGGACGAGTCAGGGCTACGGGCCAGCGATTTAAGGGTTAACACGAATCAGACGTCGGGGAGATTTAGAGAGTCAGACGCTAAAACTATCTGAGAACCGCAATGGCGGTGGAACAGAAAACTCACAGCTTCCGATCTGAAATTGAGAAGAGGTCCGATCGCAAGAAAAATTCAAGTGTTCAAACAGTTTTAAGGATCAGGCACAGCTAGGTTCGTTCTTTCTCCGAAAAGGCAACTCTGAGGAACAAAGATTTTCCTTTTTTTCGACCAGTAAACCATACATCCACGACTCAAACCGAAACTGAACATGGTATAAATAAGCTGGCTGACATCCATCTTCAAAGTGAAATGAAAGGAAGACAAGCCCGCGAGGCTCAGGAATTTAACGATCAAACCAAACAAAAAGATGAGGAGGGGCCCCGAAAATAAAATTAAATTTGGGGAGAAAAGTTGCGGCAGCAACAACTGGCGATTTCCTGGTGAACCTAGATCTCTGGGTGACTTTTCTTTGAGTAGCAGATTGTTTCACAACAAAATGCATCAAATGAATTCTTCCAGCTATCCGGATTTCTCAAATGACCGAAGTGTGTACCTTAATCATTGATACCAGTCCAACTTAGGGAAGTGGAAACCGAGACCTTCAAGTCCAGATAACTCTGTCGGGGCCAGAGTATGAGTTTCATTATTACCTCTGTCTTCAGGTAGCTAACGGCGTGGACACCACAAGATTGTAGCAGATAGTAAACAACAGTATTCGTTTGTTCCTTGTTCCCATGCCATTTTAGCACTTTTGTGCTTTTGGACTTTTGTCCTTTTCAATCTGAGTCCTTCTGTACACCTTTCTTACTGAATTTTAATTCAGGATCCTCTATCCCATAGTGTCCTTTTGTGTGAGTGGTGTACTTCAAGTTTCGGCTCACGGACGGAGAGGATCTTTTGGTAATTTAGTGCTTATGGTTCAGCACCCGCTTTGATATATGACACTTTTATAGAAGTATTTTGACTCTTTATTTGCCTTTTGGCATTCGTTTCTTGGCATGGGATCATTTATGTTTAATACACTGTTCACCTTGCTTCTTTCCATGGGTCCTTTGCTGTTGCTCCTTAGAACATTTTAAATGTGACGTGGATGGAGCCCCCGCATAGTACTCCAAACTCCTCGAATCCGGTTTATTTTACAGGGGTTAAGCAGGACTTCAATGCACACAGAATTTTATTCGAGAAAACTGTTAGGCTGGAAGCATTCATTTAGCAATACACAGGCTGGCACTCAACATATTTGCTATTCCCAGAAAAGATCTTAATATCCTCCAATAACCGCAAGTTCGTCCCCTTTATTGAAAATCAACAACTCAAATTTAAACCAAAAGAAAACATGACTCGAAAAAAAACAAACAGCTTATTTATATACAAGAGAGAAAAACTCAAGGAAAACTCAAGAAAAATAAGGCTTGAGAACCAAACCATTAATTGGTAAGTTCTCCTCCCATCCTTGTAAATCTTGTAGCTTATAAGTAGCAGGGCCAAGTTTTGCTGAGATTTGAAATGGGCCTACCCACAACTACTGGAACTTAGTATGCTTTCCCTTCTCATCATGGGGATGATCCCACTTGAGAACTAGGTCTCCTACTTCCAAGTCCTTTTCTCCAGCTTTATGTTTGTCAAACCATATTTTTACTACATCCTGCTGTTGCTTAAAACGTTCTTTGGCCTTGGATCTGGCCTCCTCTGCCTTTAGGAGATTATATATTCTCATTTGTAAGACTTCACTCTCCGACCCACTAGACTCTTGAGCCAAAATGGAAGACGGTAGCATGATATTGGGAGGCAGGATGGCTTCCTTACCGTACACAAGGGTATAGGGTGACACTCCTATTTCAGACTTGGGGGTGACTCTGTCAGCCCACAGGGCGTTGGGTAAGGCTGAGTGCCAACTTCTCTGGTTTTCGATTACAGTCTTCTTCAGAATTCTAATGAGGTTTTTATTAGAGGATTCAGCCAGGCCATTCCCTTGCAGATAGTAGTTAGCAGAATAATGTAATTTTATCCCTTTATCATGAGCAAATGCAGTCAATTTAATTGATTAAAAGTATTTAGCATTATCAAAAACTAACGTAATTGGAACTCCAAACCTGGTCATGATATGATCTTGTAGAAAGCTAATGACTTTGTCTTCGTTTATCTTGCGCAGTGGGATAGCTTTGACCCAGCAAGTGAAATAGTCCGTCGCAGTAAGAATGTACTTGTGCAGCAGGGAAGAATTCGGTTTTATCTCTCCAATAATGTCCAGCCCCCATTGCTCAAATGGTTCCGTGATCATCACAGGCTTTAAGGGCGCTGCTGCTTTAGGCTGTCTCCCACCACACCTTTGACAAATATCACATGTCCTGACATGTGCATGTGCATCTTTAAAGAGTGTCAGCCAATAGTAACTAGCTCTAAGGATTTTGTGGGCTGTAGTGTCCCCTGAATAATGTCCCCCAGCCGGACCATCGTGTAATTCAGACATTACTTTCTCAGCATCCTCTTTCTCCAAGCATCTTAGGAGGACTCCATTGTTGTTCTTTCTGAATAATACACCTTCCATGATTTGGTAGGAAGCTGATTTCAAACGTAGAGCTCTCCTTTGTTTTGAACTCCAATGTTCTGGAAACAGCCCTGACTGCAAGTAATGCACAAGGTCTCTATACTAGGACTCAGGAGCTGTGAACAAAGGACATACATCCATTACATGCAACTCGGCTTCATATTCCCATGCTTGTTCTTCGTTGTTTCTGCTTCCAGTCATCAATTTGCATAATCCTTGACCTTTCACTATAGAGGCTGGCTTGAATTCAAGGTCGTATTCTTGAAGAGATGTTACCCAGTTGCCCCTTCTTTCTCTAACTCTTTCTGAATGAGAAGGGATCTTACAGCTGGGTAAGGGACTATTACCTTGGTTCGATTTTTTAATATGTAAGGCCTGAATTGCTTTACTGCCTTAAATACTGCGTAAGCCTGCTTATCAACGGCTCGGTATTTTAATTCAGCCCCTTGAAGCCCGGTGCTCAAGAAAGAGATTGGGAATTCATCACCCCCGTCCTCTTTTTGCGTAAGCACGGCTGCCAATGAATCATCGGATGCAAACGTGTACATAATAAAGTGTTTACCAAAGTCTGGACTTTTCAGGGAGGGAGCATGTGCAACATCAGTCTTTATTTTGCTGAAAGCATTCTTTTTGGTTTCGGTCCACTTAAACTATGCATTTTGCTTGACCATCTGCTGCAGTGGCTTAATAGTCTGGGCAAAATCAGGCACAAACCTTCGTACGAAATTTATTGTTCCCATGAAAGATTGCATTCCCTTTTTATTATGCGGCATAGGGATTTGTTCAATGGCCTTAATTCTTTCTGGGTCTATAGATATGCCTCTCTTTGAAACTATATGCCCCAGTAACTTGCCCTCTGTGACCGCAAAAACGCACTTCTTAGGATTGAGGGAAATGCCATATTTCTGGCAACGTTCGAAAATTTGCTTCAAGTGGAACGCGTGCTCCCCTCTTTTCTTCGAAAATATTGTGATGTCATCAAGGTATACCACAACACTTCGTCCAATCAGTCCATGGAAATCTATGTCCATAGCTCTCTGAAATGTCGCTCCAGCGTTGATCAGTCCAAAAGGCATCCTTCTATAGGAAAAAGTCCCCCATTTAGTTCTGAACGTTGTCTTCAATCTATCTTCCTCGGCTACTAACACTTGGTTGTAACCAGAGAACCCGTCTAACAATGAAAACAATTCAGAACCGGAAACCATCTGTAGCAACTACTCCATGGGAGGCACCGGATATTTGTCTTTATCTGAGGTGCGGTTTAAGTTTCTGAAGTCCACGCACAGTCTGATTTCTCCCGATTTTTTTCTAACTAGCACTAAATTTGACACCCACTCAGAGTGTCTGACTTTAAAAATAATTCTAGTGTCCAACAATTTCTTCACTTCGCTCTGGATTAATGGTTCTAACTTCGGGTGCATCTTCCTCAACGGCTGCTGATATGGCTTGACGCCCGCTTTAATAGGGATGATATGCCTGATGATGTTGGTGTCATAGGTTTTCAAATCTTCGTACGTCCATGCAAAAACGTCTTTATATTGTTTAAATAGGCAAACGAATTTGTCTCTTTCTGCGGGCGAACAGCATTTGCAAGATTCAGTTACTTAGGATTGTTCTCAGTCCCCAAATTTAGCAGCTCGAACTGTAGAGTTGAGCTGTGCGTCTTCACGTTAGCGGGTCTTCTGAACTTTTCATTCAAGTCAAACATCTTCTCTAACGTTCTGACCCCTTTAGGAATGAAATTATCATATTTCATCTCAGCCTGATGTTCCTCATCGTCTATAATGGCTCCTTTAAAGATCTCATCATTTGTCAAACACTCGATTATTTGCTGGTCATTGTCAAATACTCGCAGGTTGGTGATCATGTCAGGTACTGAAGGCCTGAAAATTAATTCAACGGAACATCTGTTATTAGTGGATACCAGCCTAGCGGCTGATGTGGCCAAAAGATCAGCGGCCGCATTTTTCATTCTTAGGATTGAAATAATATTGAATGCATGAAAACATTTAAGCAAATCCCATACCTCGTTTTGGTAAGCTTTCAAGTGGGGGGAAACACAATGTATTTGATTTTTTATTTGCTTTACAACTATTTCTGAGTCCCCAAAAAATTTTAAATTACTTACCTTCAATTCAATCGCTTTCTTGAGTCCCTGCACCAGTGCTTCATATTCAGCTGTATTGTTAGTACATTCAAACTCTAATCTACATGATAGGAAATGTTTATTCTTTTGTGGATCAATAAGGACACATCCAGCCCTCGACCCTTCTAATGTCTTTGAGCCATCAAAAAATAAAGTCCAAAAATCATTAATTACTGAAAATGAATCTATTCCTACTGCTAAATCTACTATGTTACAGTCAATCTCATCAGCCTGAGAGAATCGAAGGAGATCAGGCTGGGTGTCAGATGTGTCGCTGGCCTCCTCCGCTTGATAGTTCCCTGGTTCCAGTTCGAGAAAATAGTTTCCCAACACAGGTTCGACCGATATATTCTTCTCATCTAGTTGAGTAACATTGTACTTCATGTGAGGTTCTCTCAAAACCTTAATCTGATTGGGACTTCCTTTGTACGGCAACCACAGGTGCGACCAATCTAAGGCGAAATATCCATTCAATTTAGCTAACCAATCTCTGCTCAGGACCAGGCCGTAAGCGTCTGGTATATCAGCCACCATGATGTTAATAACCTGGCATACTTTGTCATTTGATGCCAGATGGATTAGAACGTCCTCCATCTCACCAATTACCTTAACGTCTGTCCTATCCAATTGCACCACCCTCCACATGGTTGGCTTAAATTTCCCATTGATTTTCTTACATACTGATACGGGCATGACATTAATTGACACCCCTGAGTCTACTAGACAATTATGAACGTTATGATTAAAAATTTCAAACGTCAGGAGGAAGGGTGGCTGTTTAGCTTTAGACTTACCTCCAGTGCTAGCTTCTCCAATTTCTTCTTCGTCCAGAGGTTGATTGTCAGCAGGCCGCTCCTCTTCTGATGTTTCCAATGCTTTCAACAACCTTTCCTTTTGTTGAGGTACTTTGCACATTTCAAACAGAGGGACGTTTTCCTTTGTCTTTTTTAAATCTTCAACAATGTCATATTCTATTTGTTGTTTAATGGACTGATATTTATCAGCATTCACCTTTTCTTTGTTTAGTTCAGGCAGCATTATGTTCTTCTTAGGATATTGGCTGGTAATAGTGAATTTCAGAGTCTTATCAGCCACGGATTTATCTTGAAATTTCTTCCTGATATTTCTTTGCAGCCTTCTGATCTTTGGGAGTAAAAGATTGTCATTGCTAACCGTCCCTTGACTTCTAGTTGTCATGTTAGCCTCCCTGATATCTTTGTGTTTTTTAGTTATATCTTCTTCTGCATCGAGTAAGAGACAGAACTCCATAATTCCATAGTCTCTTCTTCC